>PVJH01009026.1:0-81556 GCA_004026705.1 Nesogale talazaci
GATGAAATACTACATTTTTATTCTATTGCATTTGTTATGTTAGTATGCAAACATAAAAAGAGGAAAAGTGCCAAACAATTAGAGGGTAACATGCTGACAGTCATTTCAACTTTGAGTTATACCCCTGATTCCCACAAGATTTAAATAATTTATGCAATTGCAGAAAATGTTCAAAAAGGCCAAAATATTTTTAGAACAATTGCTATAAGTTCAACAGAAGTGGAAAGGGGTTTTTCAAAGATGAACATAAAATGTTCAAAGGAGAGAAATGACCTGTTTTAAATATATCAAACACAATAACTATTGTCTACTTGGCCTACCTCTAAAAGAATCGGGTTCTACTCCTTCAGTGAAAAGATGGTTAAAGGGCTGAGCCCCGGTGGCATAGTGGTTGTGCGTGGAACTGCGGCCCACTGGGATGGAGGTTCAATTCCAGCAGTGGGGCTGGGCCTCCTACTCCCACCACCGGAGAGCAGTGATGCCCCCCCCCCCCAAAAAAAAAAAAAGATGGTTAAAAGACAAGTGATCTAAAATCAAGGGTGAGGAGGGTGTAGGATGTCTGGTAGAATTGATCAAGGGCATTGTAACTGAAAGGAATTACTGAAACCCGAATGAAGGCTGAACATGATAGTGGGGCAAGAGGAAAGTAAAAGGAAACAGAGGAAAGTACCAGGATGCAAAGGACACTTACAGAGGTCTAAATACAGGCATGCACACGTGTAAATATATTTATATATAATGATGCGGAAATAGATCTATGCACATATATTTATATGTAAGTATCAAGGTAGCAGATGGACACTGGATCTGTCCTCAAGTCCTGCTTCAACACAAGAACACTTTGTTCTAATAACCTGTCATTCCATGGTGCTCACCTTCCTGACATAATTGCTGAAGACAAAATGGGCCGCATGATGTCCTTTCCAGGGAGTGGCCTCTGTCCAAAATCCATAAGAAAAAGTCTCACCATTCTTGCCTCTAAAGAGCATGCTGGCTGGCTGTACTTTTTCCACTCCCTGGAAAGGACATCATGCTTGGTAATACAGAGGGTCGCTGAAAAACAGGAAGGTCTTTGAGAAGCTAGACTGACACAGTGGCTGCAACAAACATAACAATAATTTTGAGAGGAGCCCAGGGCTGGGTGGTGCTTCATTCTGTTGTATATTATACATTGGAATGCCATAAGGCCTAATTGACTTGAGGGAACCTAACAAAATCATTGATCTTCCTACATGGCCACGGTATTAGTTGATGGTTTTATGAGGTTATGCAACATGAGGTTCCTCAAGAAGTGCCTCTTGGCCTGATTAGCCCCCATTCAAGGGTCTGAAAGAGAATTCAAGCACTAAGGTACCAAGAACAAAGGCCAAGTTATTCGTATACCTCACAGAAGAACTAGGGTAAGAGAGTGTTGTTTTTACTCATAAGACTTCTAGAATTTTGACATTTCATACTATGTAATCATACTACATTAAAAAAACCTAATATAGGGATGATATCACATCCATTTGTCCCTTAATTAAAATTAAACGTATCAGTAGCAGATAGAGATATTGCTTGGAGATTAGAAAGGCCATATTGGTGAATTACAGTGCAGACTCACAAGGATTCAGACTTCAGTGTGATCAGGAGTGCCAGGATGTGAATAGCCTTGTTATCAGACAGAGAGCCTTGCAAAGTCAATTATGGGAGATGTTATTTAGGGTAACATCTTGTCATTTGATTTCCCTTTTGACCCATTTTAAAGTTGTTTCAGTTTTTAATATTTTTTTATTTTATTTTATTTATTTATTTATTTAGGGCATCACTGCCCTGGTGGTGGGAATAGGAGGCCCAGCCTTTGCTCCTGTGAGCTGGAATTGAACCTCCATCCCAGTGGGCCGCAGTCCTGCGCACAACCACTACGCCACTGGGGCTCAGCTATTTTTAAATTTTTGATTGAGGCTTTCTCTGTGTTGTTTTTGTGAAGCTTATGAGTAAAGACGGCATTACCCTGGCCTAGACTGTAATTTTCAGGAGAGACTAGTCACTGGAGAAGGACATCATGCTTGGCTGTTGAGAAGATGGATTGACAAGGAGGCTGCAACAATGGGTTTAAACATGACAATTGTGAGGACAGTACCAGATGCGGTGGTAGTTCATTTTGTTGAACATAGGGTCACTATGAGGTGGAATAAGTGTGGTGAGAGGATACAATCCACAACCCAATGCACACCTTTTCTGATTTTTGTTTTTTTTGGGGGGCATCACTGCCCTCAGGTGGTGGGAGTAGGAGGCCCAGCTTTGCTCTGTGGAGCTGCAATCGAACCTCCATCCCAGTGGGCCGCAGTCCCGTGCACAACCACTACGCCACCATCGGGGCTCAGTCCCACCTTTTCTGATTTTGAACAATGCTGTATTCCCTTGTTTTGTTCACACAACTGCCTCTTAATTCATGTCCAAGTTCCAAATGAGCACAATGAGGTGTTTCAGAATTCCTCTTCTTCTCAAGGTTATCTACATTTTAGTATGGTCCACACAGTCGAATGCCTTTGCATAGTAAATGAAACATAAGCAGACATCTTTCCGTATTCTTGGCTTCGAGCCAAGATCCATCCGACGACAACGATGAAATCCCTTGTTTCTTGTCCTCATGGCCTGCACTTCTGGCAGTTCCCTGTCAATGTGTTGCTACCAACATTGTTGGATGATCTTAAGCAAAATTTTACTTGTATGCAATATTAAAGATATTGTTCTAGAATTTGAGCATTTTCTTGGGTCACTTGTCTTTGGAAAATGAGAACAAATCTGGATCTCTTCTGGTCAGTTGGGCAGGAAGCTGTCTCCCTAATTTCCTGGCATGGACAAGTGAGTGTTTGCAGTGCTTCTTCAGCTTTCTGAAACATTTCAGTGGGTATTCCATCAATTCCTGAAGTCTTCTTTTGGCTAATGTACTCAGTGCAGTTTGAACGTCTTTCCTGTGCACCATTGGCTCTTACTCCTATGCTACCTCCAGAAAGGGTGGACTGTGGATTACTTCTTTCTGGTACAGGGACTCTGTGTATTATTTCCATCTTCTCTTGATGCCTCCTGGGTCATTCATTAACTTGCCTATAAAATCTTTCAAGATTGGAACAGATTACAAGGATCTACATAGAATCTCCTCTCTGCGGGACGGACAACAGAAAAGCGGGTGAAGGGAGACATCAGACATGAGGGAGGGGGAACCAGAGAGTGTGGGGAAGGAGGGGAAAACGAGGCACTGATACCAAGGGCTCAAGTAGAAAGCAAATATTTTGAGAATGATGATGGCAACAAATGTACAAATGTGCTTGACACAATGGGTGGGTGGACAGATTGTGATGAGTTGTGTGGGCCCCCAATAAAGTGATTTTAACAATTGCAATGTGAGGCTTGGATTTTCTCTTCAGTTCTTTCAATTTTAGATATGTTGAGTGCGTTCTTCCCTTCTGGCTTTCTAATTCTAGGGCCTGGCACATTTGGTTATAATAGTTGACTTTATCTTCTTCAACTGCCCTTTGAAATTTAATTGAGCTCCTTGAACTCCTTTCTTTCCATTTGTCTTAGCAAATGGCTATCAAATGAGGAAGACTGTAGAAGAATAGATGCATTTGAATTGTGGTGCTGGAGAACACTGGAAGTACCATGTGCTGCTAAAAGGACAAACAGGTCTGTATTGGAAGAAGGCAAGTCAGAGTCTTTACTTCTCTTCAGAAGCAGAATGGCAAGGCTATGTCTTAAAAAGTTCGGACAGGGCTGAGCCCCCGTGGCGTAGTGGTTGTGCGCGGGACTGCGCGGCCCACTGGGATGGAGGTTCAATTCCAGCAGTGGGGCTGGGTCTCCTACTCCCACCACCGGAGAGCAGTGATGCCAAAAAAAAAAAAAAAGTTTGGACATAGTAGCAGGAGAGACCAATCCCTGGAGAAGGACCTCATGTTGGGTACAGTGAAGAGGCAGTGAAAAAGAGAAAGCTCCTCAATGAGATGGCCTGACCCAGTGGTTGCCACAGTGGGCTCAGGCAGAGGAAGACCTTTGAAGATGGCTCAGGGCTGGGCAGTGTTTTGTTCTGTTGGCACAGGGTGGCTTTGAGTTGGAGTCAACCTCATGACACCTAACAACAGAAACCCTTGCTATCCTTAAAGAATGAGCAGATGCACACCCCCCCCGCCCCACACACACACCACCATGGCATGGTTAGTTTTCTTAAAATTTCTATTGATTAATCTCCTGTGTTGGCCTTTAATCCTTTGAGGAAATCTGTAAAGATTATCCCCTAAAGTCTCCTTACTCTTCTGAGCTATTCTCTCTGCTTTGAATCTGACCCAACAGATCTCCAAAGGAATGAGTGTTCTACATGGACTTTTTTTTCCCCCTTCAAGGCATCCAGTCGAAACTATGACAGATGTATTGCTGAGGCAATCTGCTAGCAGTCATCCACTGATCACAGAGACATATTTACATATCTTTTGTTGGAATTAACCTATGTATGTGTGTTAGTCCAGGTAGACTAGAGAAACATCCAGAGACACTCATGTGTATAAAAGAGAGCTTTATAAAAAAAGTAAGTGCATATCAAGAAAACATTCCAGCCGAGACCAGATCAAGTCCAGAAGGCTAAATCAGCCCATATGTCCTACACCAACCTATAAAATCCTCTTCAAATTCACGGCATCACTTAGCAATAATGCCGAATGCAGGAAGATCAATCGTAGGCCAGTGGGTAGAAAGTCTTTGGATTCAGTGGTGTTGTAAGCATCTCAGCACTGGCAGGGGTCTCTTCGTGGCTTCAGAGATCTGGTTGCATCAGGGTAGGTCCATGTGACTACTCCAGCTCAGGCACTAGTGTAGTTCATGTGTCTTGTCAGCGACAATATCTCCCAGGGAGTCAGCAGAGAGAGAGATAGAGATAGAGATAGAGATAGAGAGAGAGAGAGAGAGAGAGAGAGAGAGAGAGAGAGAGAGGAGTCTCCCACCTCCAAAGAGGAGAGAGAGAGAGAGAGGTGTCTCCCACCTCCAAAGAGGAAATACCGGATATCCCAGAATTCTCAGGAAGCCATGCTCATACAGAAGCTTCATTGGTTATATCTTGATTGACAGGCGAGATTCCATTCATCCACAAGTAATCCTCTCAAATTGATACCAGATTATGTAACTACCACAACCACACTGGCTGGTAAGCTTCTTCCATGTGGGCTTTGTTTCTTTCCTGCTAGATGGTCACTTGTTTAATGTAAAGTCTTTAAGACCCCAGATGGGATATCTTTTGATAGCTGGGCATTATTAGCTTTCTTCATCACATTTACTTATCCACCCATTTTCTTGCCAGTGATTGTGTCCGGAAGATGAGTAGCATACATTGTTATATTATTAGAACATTGTTTCTTCTTTCTTTTTTTTTTTTTTTGGGGGGGGGGCGGGGGCATCACTGCCTCTGGTGGTCGTGGGCGCTACCCAGTGCTGTTCCTGAGAGCCGTCGCTGGATTTGAACTGCCAAGCACGCGGGCTCAGCCCGTTTTCTTCTTTCTTATTGTAGAGACTTTCCTGAAATACACCTTGATCTGTGCTGCTTGGTGATGATTGGAAATTCAAGATGAAAAAAATGAAGGCTGCCATTTGTGAGTTTCACTGAAGGATAATCTATCTGGTGTAGATGTCACTATTTCATTAATATATGCTTACATGTCAGAATCTGAAACTGTTTTCTCTTCATTTAGTCCATTTCTAGAGAAGATTCCTTGGGAAACTGTCACCATATTTAGGGTATACACTTTCACTGAACCCATATTATTTTAATATCTTGGTGACTCAGTCCTCAATTACACGTAGTGTTTGAGTGTAGAACCTTTTTGAGCCATTGTATTTAGATAATAAATATTCTTGTTGGTATTTAGGGTTAGCGAGGGGAATTCACTTGGCTGAATAAAGTAGGAAAGAAACTCTATGGTTTGCATGTTTCTTTTACAGATTTTCCACCCAGTCTCTTATTTCTAGCCTCTACTGTATGCCTACTTTTAGAATTACTATGTGTCTCCAATTTCTGATCCTTTCTGAGGTTCGATAGACTGGATCAGTTTGCTTCTTACTGACTTCTCCTGCTACAGGCTCATGTTTCAGCATTTTCTTTTCCACTGAGGCTAATAATAATACATCTCCATGTAATTTCCAAAATTGTTGCTATTTCTTATCTGCTGTCTTTTCTCTTATTCTTTATTCTAGTAAATTATTGTTCTACCTATTATTTTATTGGTGTTTGGAGGTTTAGTACTAAATTAAATGCATTTGTTTAATATTCCAAGTGTAACTGACAATCCATGGTCCATACTTATGTGTAGGAAATTAGCAGAAAGATTTTTAACCGATTTTTGTTAGACAGTAAAATCTGCTTTTTAAGAATATTCAGTAAAGTCTTTTAACAAAAATATAGAGAAAAAGAGGTAGAAACTATTTTTGGCAAATAGTAGGGCATTTAGTGAGTACAAATACATGATATGTGAAAGCAAATATGTGGAAAAATTATAAAATAATCTAGTCAAGTCCCATACTTTATTGAACAGTTTCTGTTTAACTGGTTGCAAAGAGAAATTGATTTTTCTTCATGTGATCATGAGAATATGATTGTGTTTATGAAAGTGGTATTTAGGCTGAGCCCCGGTGGTGTAGTGGTTGAGTACAGGACTTCGGCCCACTGACTTGGCGGTTCAAGTCCAGCAGCGGCTCTCCAGGAGCAAGGCTGGGTAGCTCCCACCACCACCAGAGGGCAGTGATGCCCCCCACCAAAAAAAAGAAAGAAAGTGGTATTTATCTGGAAGATAAGAAAACAAGATTAAATATAATATTTAGAAATATTTGTTGCCATATGTTTTTAGGATTTAGAGAATGCCTCTTTCCCATAAAATATAAAATGAATACAGTGGAAAATATTACCATATAAGGTGATGAGGTGGCCTAGGTGATCTCATAACCTCCTGCTCTTCTACTCAGACAAGGTAGGCCCATAGCAGTACACAATGGAAGCCCT
The DNA here is from genome assembly GCA_004026705.1 of Nesogale talazaci. Lineage (NCBI taxonomy): Eukaryota > Metazoa > Chordata > Mammalia > Afrosoricida > Tenrecidae > Nesogale > Nesogale talazaci. Next base: position 7,019 of record PVJH01009026.1, read on the forward strand.
GACTAGCAGCACGCATGCTGCACACATGCTGGATTACCAGGCTCAGCTTCGGGGTCATGTAAGAGTGGAATGGAACTGTACTGAAACTTCACTGCCCACATTAATTGTGCCCAATGCTTTGACCTCATCCTTGATTTTTCTCTCACCCCATGTCCAGTCTGTCCACAACTTCAGTGACCTGTACCTTAAATATATATCCAGTATATATTCTCAAAACACTAAAGTGTAAAAGAGAACGATACCTAGGAACCAAGCTTTCTCTGCTATCTGTGCTGCAATCAATATTCATTTTAGAATCACCTGCATCTTTTATCAGTTTTTGCTTAATTTTCTTTTTTATGAGTAAAACTTTATTTCTATTTCATGTAACATAATTCCAATTAACTCTGTGTTGCAAAGTGAGAAAATGATGACTCCATGCAATCTCATAAGCGATTTCTTCAAACTTTTCCACAGAGAAGGGGCATGGAGTTCCGGGGTGCCCAAATGTTGACACCCCAAATTTTGCCCAATGAGAATGTACATATGATTACAGAAAGAGATGACATCAATACCCAAGAATCAAATTGTTTGATGTTTTAATGATAAGCTCTTAGGGTACCTAACTGGTGTAAAGGTTACGAGTTGGGTTGGTTCAAAACCACCAGCCACTTCCCCGTGAGAAAGATGGGGCCTTTCACTCCCAGAGATCTAGTCTCAGAAACTCACAGGGACAGTTGTACGCTATCCAACAGAGTCTCTGTGAGTGGACATTGACTTGATGGCAGTGAGCTTGGTTTGACTTTTTGATGGTCGATCATCACCTCTGTGGGCCTTTAATAATAATGACAGATTTGTTTTCCCTGCAAAGTTCAGTGTTGTTGTATAAAGTAAAAGGAGAGTATATGTGAAAACACTGAAGTCTTACACATATCTTTTACTATAAAAATAGTAGAAGTCAGCTCTCTGCTCCTCCTTGTGCGACAGGCAGCCACCTCTTCCCATTCCTGTGCAGTCCCAGCCGCATCCCGGAGACATGATGGTGAAGGTCAGAGTGAATGGATCTGGCCGTATTGGACGCCTGGTCAGCAGGGCTTCTATCCAGTCTAGCAAAGTGGAGATTGTTGCCATCAATGACCCCTTCATTGATCTGAACTACCTGGTCTACATGTTCAAGTATGATTCCACCCATGGCAAGTTCAATGGCACCATCAAGGCTGAGAACGGGAAGCTGGTCATCAATGGGAAGCCCATCTCCATCTTCCAGGAGTGAGATCCTGCCAACATCAAGTGGGGTGAGGCTGGTGCTGAGTATGTCGTGGAGTCCACTGGTGTCTTCATAACCCTAGAGCAGGCTGGCTCACTCAAGAGGGTGATCATCTCTGCCCCTTCTGCTCATGCCCCCATGTTCATGATGGGTATGAACCATGGGAAGTATGACAACTCCCTCAAGATTTTTAGCAATGCCTCCTGCACCACCAACTGCTTCGCCCCTCTGGCCAAGGTCATCCATGACAATTTTGGCATTGTGGAAGGACTCATGACCACAATCCATGCCATCACTGCCACCCAGAAGACTGTGGATGGCCCCTCTGGGAATCTCTGGCGTGAAGGCCATGGGGATCCCCAGAACATCATCCTGGCATCTACTGGTGCTGCCAAGGCTGTGGGCAAGGTTTTCCCTGAGCTGAATGGGAAACTCACTGGCATGGCCTTCCATGTCCCCACCCCCAATGTGTCTGTTGTGGATCTTGCCTGGCGTCTGGAGAAAGCTGCCAAGTACGATGACATCAAGAAAATGGTGAAGCAGGCGGCCAATGGTCCCCTGAAGGGTATCCTGGGCTACACTGAGGGCCATTTTGTCTCCTGTGACTACAACAGTGACTCCCACTCTCCCACCTTTGATCCTGGGGCTGGCATTGCTCTCAACGACAACTTTGTCAAGCTCATTTCCTGGTATGAGAATGAATTTGGCTACAGCAACAGAGTGGTGGGCCTCCAAGAAGTAAGATCGCCTGGACCACCAGCCCCAGCAACAGCACTAGAGGAAGAAGGGCCCTCCGCAGCTGGAGAGTCTTTGCCCCTAACTCAATCCCCCAACACACTGAGACTATTCCATCCAGACCCTCTGCAGGAAGCGGGGAGGGGCTTAGCAAGCCTGATCCTATCATGTACCATCAATAAAGTACACTGTACCCAGCAAACACCCCCCCCCCCCAATCGTAGAAGTCTGGAAACTTTTAATAATTCTTCTTGAGTTCAATTGGGACAGGAAAATTGGTGTCAAGTGATCATGCTTACTCCAACTTTGGCAACCATCAGCAAATGGACACCTGCAATTAAGCCTGCAGGCATACATTTCCCAGAGTTGTAGAATCTCATTCCTATAATGCCAGCCACGGTCCCAGATGGAGCAAGGAAAACCCAAATGTTCCTGGGATCCCGAGAAAGCGGATATGCACCCAGGCCTGCTAACCAACTTCCCCAGCCCCACCTCGAAGAGAAGTCCAGCAGTGAGGGGCGGGACACTCCCTGCTTTCGCGTAGCCAATGATCCCACCAGAAGCAACCAGTGCTTCATAGCCAAAGCCAAACCCATGCAGTGGCACTAAGGGGCTGGGCTGCTTCTCCATAGTTCTCTTCCCTCTGTGCTCAACCGTGCAAAGACACTGCCTGCAGCAGAACTGCTTTTCCGAGGTCAGGTCTGGCGGATGATAGAATGAACAGAGGCCTCAGGGTGGGAATACTGTTCTGCCGGAAACGTCACGAAGCACACCGCTTAATTTTCCTTTCTGTTGGAAATTCAGGTATTTTCATCTTAGATTATTACCCAGCTATCTTAAATACTGTCTTTAGAATTTCCTTTAGTGCCGATCTGATAAAGAGACTCATCTATCCACTAAAGACTTGAGTTCAGCTTCCATAGTAAAGTATAGCGATATTCCTGGCAAGTGATTCTCCAAGAAGACATCACATATCTCAGGCACCTAATATTTCATCCCTCCCTATCTTCTACTTTGAGACTAGTTCTTAACAATAGAATGTGAAGGGCTGAGCCCCAGTGGCGTAGTGGTTGTGTGCCAGACTGAGGTCCACAGGATTGGCGGTTCAAATCCAGCAGCACCTCTCCAGGAGCAAGGCTGGGCCTCCTACTCCCACCAGGGCAGTAATGCCACACACAAAAAAAACCCCCAAAAAACAAACCAAAAAACCCCCCATAAAACAATAGAATGTGAGAAGTGATGGCTATCATTTTTATGCTGTTGTGACTAAAATACAAATGTGCTTCCTTTATTCTCTAAACAACTGCTACCTAAAAGTGAAACATTGAGACTCCAGGTAATGGTAGAATTATAAAAGGAAACCACCTGAACTTCCCATAGATCACCATATGGAAATCTACCCACTGAAAACCTATGTTAGGGAGCTATATAACCAAGAAATAAATCTAACTTGGAAGACAAAGTGCCTATTAAATCTGTTGTTTTAGATGTTGGAAAACAGAAGAGTTGTAGTGTGTGTTGTTATTGGTTGCATGTAGTCAGGCAACAGTTGATTGATTTTTAGCAGAACTGGAGAGAGATAAAAGGATTCAGAAATGTGGAATAATGAAAGGTTTGGGAAGCTGAGTTTCCATGTGATTTAAAATTAAGACGACTTTTTAATAATAAATTCCCATTAAGAGTCTTTCCCGCAGTCAAGTTAAGGGTAGACTTCCTATCCAAGGCCAATGGCTGTAAGATTGCTGTAGTTAGGTGTCCTCATGGCACCATGGGCGCATCGCAACCCTTTATACCATCCTCACAACCGCTGTTGTATTTGAGCCCATTTGTAATAGTTAGGCCTTGTGTCAACTTGGCTGGGCCAGGATTCTCAGTCAATCCCTAGGAATCCCCCATGACAAGGACATTATCTTTGGTAAAATGGAGGGGCAGCGAAGCAGCAGGCCCTCAGTGAGATGGATCGACTTGGTGGCAACAACAACAAACTCAAGTATAGAAAAAATTGTGAAGAAGGTGCAGGACGGGGCAGTGTTTTGTGTTGTGCCTATGGTCGCTAAGGGTCTGAACTAACTTGAGAGCACCTAACAATCTCCCATGATATAACCTAACATAATGTAGTCACCTTTCTACTGGGATCTGCTATGTGCAGTGAATCAGCTGTGAACAGATTAGGGTGGGATGAAATACTCAGATTACAGCCCTAATGCAAGCAATTGAAATGAGCATCCCTGAGGTGGGGGCGGGGGGCGGGGAAGGTGTAGTTTGCTTCCAATATAAGTGGACACTGTGGAAAAGCTTGCCTGATTTTTGCTGAGTGTGAATTTTACATCTGGCTCATTGACCTCTAGTTCTTTGGACTTGAGAAAATGGTATGCCATTATGCTTGCCTTTGCTGGGAGTTTGCCATCTGTTCTGCTGGCCTTCTATCATTCTCCCTGAAGCCACCAGCCAGGTTGACTTCCTTCCAGTCTTGAGTTCATCAGCCTTTGAAGCTACGTGAGTCAGTAAAAACCTCCGGCTTAACCCTTGATCCACAGACTTGGAATTTCAGACTTGCCTGAACTTGGACTTACACACTTTTACAACTATGTGTCCCACTTTCTTGATATAAATTTCTCTCGGTGGTTGCTCATAGCAGATCCCATTATGGAGCTAATAACTTATGTTAGATTACTATCATGGAAGAGGCCACAACTGTCAATTACTGAGAATTTTGGTCCAGTGAAATTGACATAAAACCTAATTATTTTTTATTTTTATTTTTTGGGTTTTCTGTTTTTGTTTTTCGGGCATCACTGCCCTCAGGTGGTGGGAGTAGGAGGCCCACCCTTTGCTCCGTGGAGCTGGAATTGAACCTCCATCCCAGTGGGCCGCAACCACTATGCCACCAGGGGTTCAGCCCATAAAACCTAATTATTATCCCCAGTATCTATCCACACTCTCTGTGGATTACAATGATGGATGTCCTTGACAAAAAGGGAAATTTCTAAACACTTCTTTGTGCTCATGCATATCAAGATGTAGTGATGCAAAGAGAATAAGGAAATACTGTATGGTTTATAGTCAGGAAAGGTGTGCATCAGGGTTGTGTTTCCTCATCCTACTTATTCAATCTGTATGTTAAGCCAGTAATCAAAGAAGCTAGATTACATGAAGAAGAGTGGCTCATCTGTATTGGAGGAAGGCTTAGTAGCAGCCAGTCATATGTTGAATCTTGCCTTCTGAAAGTGAAAAAGACTTGAAGTACTTGATGAAGACCAAGGATTGTAGCCTTCATATGGATTATTACCCAATAGACAGTATACTAAAGCTCTTCCTAGCTGGACCAATAGATAACATCATGATAAAAGGAAAAAGATTGAAGTTATAAAGAATTTCGTCTTGCTTGGATCCACAGTCAATGTTCATCAGCAGTGAAGAGATCAAAAGACCTGTTGCATTGGGTAAGTCTGTTGCATAAGGCTTCTTGAGAGTGTATACAAGCCGGGAGGTTACTTTGGGGACTAAAGTGCATCTGACCCAAACCATGGTATTTTCAGTTGTATCCTATGCCCGTGAAAGTTGGACACTGAATAAGGAAGACCAAAGAAGAATTGAAGCATTTGAATTGTGGTGCTAATATTGAAAGTACCATGGAGTGCCAAAAAGACAAAGATATCTGTCTTGGAAGAAGTAGGGCTAATGTGTTCCTTAGAGGTCAGGACTCCGTCTGATAAACTTCGAACATGTTGTCAGGAGAGATCAATCTCTGGAGGAGGACAACATGCTTGGTAAATCAGAGGGGCAGTAAAAAAGAGGAAGGCCCTCAATGAGCTGTATTGACATAGACAAGCTTAAGCATGGGAACAATTGTGAAGATTGTGCAGGATCAGGCAGTGTCTTATTCTGTAGTGCACTGGGCCACTATGAACCAGAACCAACTGTATCCAGGACCTTTTAATGTGTCCCCTTTCAGAATTGATACTGACAGCTGGGCACTATTCAGTTCTTGCGGTCTTAAGGTTCTGAGGCTGAGGTTTGAGTGGTACATTTGTCCTTTGGGCACTAATTGATTCCATGTCTTTGATTTTTGGCACTCTTTCCTTTGGATTGGGATAGAACAATAACAGCACCTTAACTGGCCACTCATGAGCTTTAAAAACCCTAATTGCTACTCACTAAAGTAAGATGTAGAACACTGTCTTGGCTGAGCCCCGGTGGCTTAGTGATTGTGCATGGGACTGTGGCCCACTGGGTTGGAGGTTCAAATCCAGCAGCAAGGCTGGACCTCCTACTCCCACCACCAGAGGGCAGTGATGCCCCCAAAACAAAAAAACAAAAACAAAACAAAAAAAAGAACACTGTCTTTGTAGACTAGTGATGCCAATTGATCTTAGTGTTCCCCATGGATTCCATTTCTTGATCTGTGGAATAGGGGAATTTGACAGTAGCAGTGCTTCTCAATTATTATTGACAATAACATCATCTGGGGAGATTTTTAAAAATACAAACTTCCAGAGATTTATGCTTCATTTGGTCTTAAGAGAGATCTTACTTTGGTTACATTTGAAGGTCCTAGGAGAGTCTCATGTGCAGCCAGGATTAGAATCCCTGCTTAGACCAGTGTCTCTCAAATTGGAACATGTGTATAAGCCATGTCGAATCTTGTTAACATGCAGACTCTGATTCTATAGGTCTCTGTAGAACTTTGGATTGCATTGCTAGTAGGCCTGTGGGTCGTGCTAATGATGCTGGTCACCAGACCATGCCTCATGAATCAAAGACTTAGTTTGCCTATAACTCTGGGACCCCTTTCAATGTCTTCCTTTGACTTTGTTGTTTTTTTCTCTTTTTCTGACATCCTCCTTAGGGCATACTGTCTTCTCCTTAACCCAAATTAGGATCCCTGGTGGTGTAGTGGTTAGGCATTGAGCTGTGATCTGCGCATTCAAGTTTGGAACAACCCCCAGCTCTAAGGGAGAAAGATAGAGCTCTCGACCCTTGTAAACACTTATAATCTCACGGGCTGGCTGAGTCAGCATTGACTCAAGGGCAATGAGTTTGGTTTGGTTAACCAAAGTTAATATGTGGCTACCTTCTACTTAGTCACTCCCTTCCTGATTCTGCCCCACACTGGTGACCCTCAAAGAATGTTTCTTTTTAAACGTCTTCAAAACAATGATAGCAACATATGTACACATATATTGGATACAATTGTTGCATGGATTGTTCTAAGAGCTGTAGTATCCCCCGATAAAATGATTCATTAATAACAAATAAGTAAAAAAAAAACCCTAAATTTTTTGTGTGTGAAAATCCTTTCTTGATTTTTTAAAATTGTGATCTAATATAAGAGATGCCCTTGAGAGGCCAGTCCCTGGAAAAAGACAACATGATTGTTAAAGTAGATATTTTGTGGAAAAGAGGAAGACCCTTGAAAAGATGGATTGATGTGGTGGCTTTCACAATGACTCAATTTTAAGAACAATTGTGCGGCTGGGACAGGAGCAGGTAGTGTTTGGACTTTTCTCACAGATTGGCTTTTCTTCAATGTTGCTTAGCATTTCATTGTGTATGTACCATAGCTTATCAAATCACCTGTGGATGGGCATTTGGGTTGCTTTTATCTTTTTGCTACAGTGAATAGTGCTGCAATGAACATAGATATGCATATATCTATTCATGTCATGGCTCTTATTTCTCTGGGCTAGAAATCGAGGTGTGAGCTTGCAGCACCATATGATACGTCTATCTCCAACTTTTAAAGGAGGCACCAGATTGCTTTCCACAGTAGTTGCACCATTTTACAATCCCAGTCTCTCCACACACTCACTCATCAGCATTTGCTTTCTGCTTGTTTTCCTTTGTTTAACTTTGCTATTAATGCTGGGGGGAGGTGGTGTTATTGTCATTTTGATTTACACCTCTCTTTTGTGTCAACTGTGTGGATACTAACAAACTATGGATAATATTGAGAAGAACAGGAATTCCAGAACACTTCATTGTGCTCATGTGGAATTTGTACAGGCATTTGTGGAAACAGAACAAGGGAATATTGCATGGTTTAGAAGGTGTTAAAGTTGGTCAAGGTTGGATTCTTTCACTATACTTACATAAGCAATATACTGAGCAAATAATCTGAGAAGCTGGACTATATGAAGAATGTGGCACTGGGAATGTGGCCCCTGCAATATGCAGATGATATAAACATACTTGCTGAAAGTAAAGACTTGAAGCACTTTCTGATGAAGATTAAGAATTTTCATTTGCAATTTGGATTACAAATTACATGTAAAGAAAACCAAAATCCTCACAACTGGACACAATAGATAGCATCATGATAAATAGAGCAAAGATTTAAATTGTCAAAGATTTTCTCTTGCTTGGATCCACAATCAATGTTCTTGATAACAGCAGTCAAGAAGTTAAATTATGTATTGCATTGGGTAAATTGGTTGCAACTATCTCTTTATGGCCGTCACGTACTCTGGTGCCAATTTGACTAAGAGTGTAGGGGTGGAGTCTAGCCTGTCAATCTGGAGATAGCCAATGAGACCTCTGTGTGGGCATGGCTTTCTCTGAGAATTCTAGGAAATCTCGCAGTATTTCACAATTGGAGGTGAGAGACTTGAGTCAGTTCCTGGGAGACGCTTGATTGACAAGATAAGATGGCACCATACACCCTGAGTCCTAGGAACTGGAGGAGCCAGAGGAGAAGCCTCCTGGGTCCTAGGAACTGGAGGAGCTAGAGGAGAATCCACGGGTCTATCCTGATGAAACCAGACCTCAAGCTGGAAAAGCCATGGAGAGACTCCTGCCAGCACTGAGCTGCTTCTACCTCCAATGGATACTGCTGACGGACTCTGAATCCTGGATATGAGGAGCCATAGGGAGACCACTGCCTGCGCTGAGATGCTTCTACTACTGCTGGATGCACACAACTGCACCCACTGGCCTGTGATTGTCCTGGTATCATTGCACATGTTTCGTGATTTGGAAGATTTTATAGACTGGTATCGGACACGTGGGCTAATATCAGACTTGTGACCTTGGACTGGACTGGGTTAGGATGCTGTCTCAATGTTCCATTCCTCTTGTATATAAACCTTTCCCTTATATCCATTTGCATGTTTATGAATTTATTTCTCTAGTCTACCCAGACTAACACACTCTTTAAAGAGTCGAAGAGCAATGTTGTCACTTTGAGACCTAAGGTGTGATGGACCCAGTCCATGTGACGGACCTGATATCCACGTGAAAGTTGGACATTGAAAAAGGAAGACCAAAGAAGAAACGATGCCTTTGAACTATGGTGCCAGAGAAGAGTGCTGAAAGTACCATGGACTGCCAAAAGGACGGATGGGTCTGTCTTGAAAGAAGCACAGCCAGAGAGTTCCCTAGAGTCAAGGATGGGGAGACTTCATCTCGTGTAGTTTGGGTATGTTATCAGGAGAGATCAGTCCCTGGAAAAGGACACCAGCCTGGATAATGTCAAGAGGGAGCGAAAAGAAGAAGAATCTCGATGTCGTGGACTGGCATAGCGGCTGCAGTAATGTGTTCAAAGGTAACAACAGTTGTGAGGATGGTGCAGGAGTAGGCACGGCTTCTTTTTGTTATGCATTGAGTCACTGTGAGTGGAAACCAACTGACCAGCACCTGACAACAAAGACAATGGCTCCTGGTCACGGGTGTTCCTTCATCTGTTTGTTGGCTGCCTACAGATCTTCTTTGGTAAAGTGTCTGTTTTGTTTTTTGTTTTTGGGTACCACCGCCCTCCGGTGGGAGTGGGAGGCCCAGCCTTGCTCCTGGAGAGCTGCTGCTGGATTTGAACCACCAGACCAGTGGGCCGCAGTACCACACTCAACCACTATGCCACCGGGGCTCGGCCAGTAAAGTGTCTGTGCAAGCCTTCTTCCCATTAAATTAAAAAAAAAAAATTTCATTGACATATAATTCACATATCATAAAATTCAATGGTTTCAGCATATTTTTTACAAAGGAGTTGTGCAACCATCATCACAATCCATTTTAGGACATTTTACATTTGCTTCATTCTTGTACTCATTTTATGAGCTCCTTATTCTCCCCACCCTCTCCTGCCGTAACCCTCAAATGCAATCTCAAACTCTCTTTCACTGAGCTGGTTCCAACTCCGAGCGGCTGGATGGGACGGAGGAGAACTCTCCCTGTGGGTTTCTGAGACTGGAAATCATCGCAGGAGGAGAATGTCTCCAGAGACTTACCTCTCCTGGATTTCTTATAAGACAAGCATATTAAACAACAAGCAAAAAATCCAATAACAATAGCCAAACAGAAAAACCAGAACATAATAAAAACTAGAACAAATTTTAAAGCGCCTCTGCCCATTTACTAATTGGACTATTTTTCTTGTTGAAATGTTAACTTTTCCTAAAATTTTAGAGATTGGTTCCTTGTCTGGTAGAAAACTCAAACATCAAACCAGTTGATACCAACTCACAGTCACCCTACCTAGGCTTTTTGCGAGACCCTACATAGGCTTTACATCAGCAGATGGCCTCGTCTTTCTCCCTTGGAATGGCTGGTGAGTTTGAACTGTTGGCTTTGCAGTTAGTGGCTCTATGACTAACCCGCAGTGCCACTAGGGTCACAGGGCTTCACAAAAGTTCCATGATCTTTTGATTTCATTTTCCTTTATTTTTAAAATTCCATTTTCAATGAACTTGTTGAAACTTCATCATATGTTCTTATCATTGTCTTTTGCTTAGTCTTTGGGTTCTCTTTTTCATGTTTGTGTGAAAATTTATAATAGTGTGCCTAATTTTTAGGTGGTCCAAGTCATCTAGTGTGTCTTTGACTGTGTATGCATTTTATTTTTCATAGCAATTTATGTCATGTTTTAGGATCTCTAAGTTTTTCTTATTTTTTCATTAGTGATCTGTATATTTTTAGGTATTACAGTTAAGCCTATGAGTACCTTTTTGAGTACCTTTTGAGTACCTTTTTTGTATATAGTATGAGATATAAGTCCCATTTAATGAACTGTAGGTCTTTCTCAAAGATTGTCCATAGGTTGATAGATGTTGTCCAAATCTAGATGGCACCAACTTTACTTCTGAGTTCTCAATTTTGTTTCACTAGTTTACATGTCTGCCAGGATGTTTTAACTACCATGGCTGTGAAGTAGGTTTTGAGATTAAAAGTGTGAGGCCTCCAACTTTGTTCTTTATTAGTGATTTGTTTATTTGAGGTTATTTGTTTTCCATATAGTTGGTAATTTTTTCCATCTTTTTAAAGAATGATGATGGAATCTGGATTGGGATTACTTTATTTTTAGATTGCTTTGGATGGTATTAATATTTTATTTTATTTGGTATTAACATTTTAATAAGTAAGTAAGTCTTTCCACAATTATGGCACATTCTTCCATTCATGTAGCTCCCTTTTAGTTTCTTACAGTGTAAAAGACTTATTTTTACTTGTTGGTTATCATTTGATCTCCCTTTTGGCACATTTTAAAATTGTTTCAGTTATTAATATTTTCTGCTTTCTTTTTGATTGAGACTTTTCTCTGTTTGTCTAGATATTGTTTTGTTGGTCTGCATCATGTTTGTATTTTGTATGACTTTCTTTATATGAAATCCTGGGTTGGTAAATCTATAGAGACAGTAATTGGATTGATAATTACCTAGGGGCAGTGCAGATGAGGAGGGGCAATGGGGAACTAACGACAAATAGGATGAGAAGAAAATATAGTGATGATTACATAACTCTACTTGATATACATGGTAGTTAGATAAGTTCACGTCAACTTGAAGATATATCAAAGTGTAGGGGTGGAGTTAGACTGTCAATCAGATCACAGCCTGATGGTGACTCTTTGTGGGTGTAAGAGGGAACCTCTCCCCTCTCTTTGCCTTCATCTTTCTGCTGCCAAACCATTCTGGGATCGGCCAGGGACTGTGATATGGCCACTACCACTGGATCCACAAGATTTCTCATCCCCCAGCCTGTGATCTTCCTGCATTCTGCATTATTGCATGTGGCCATGTGAGTCTAAAGAGAAGTTATGGATTAGTATGGACTTAATACTTGATCTGGACTGGGCTGGGATGCTTCCTTGATGTATAATTACTTTTTGATATAAAACTCTTTCTTAAAAGATATATTAATACATCTTAAAAAGATATATTAGTGATTACATATAGTAATATATCTTAAAAAGATATATTAGTGGCTAGATATAGTAATATATCTTAAAAAGATATATTAGTGCCACTGGATTTGTTTCTCTAGAATTGAAGGGTTAATGTGTATGGTATTCAAAGAATATGCCAACAAAACTACCTTTAAAAATGATATCCTAGGGCTGAACCCTGGTGGTGTAGTGGTTGTGCGCGGGACTGTGGCCCACTGGGTTGGAGGTTCAAGTTCAGCAGTAAGGTTGGGCCTCCCACCACCAGAGGGCAGTGATGCCCCCAAAACAAAAAACAAAACAAAACAAAAATGATATCCATTTAAAAATACTCATGATTACTATCCATCTGGGAAATCATAATCAAAGCAACAATGATATATCATCCTACCCTGACAACGACAGCCCAATTGAAACAAACCAGAAAACAATAAATGCTGGAGAGATTAGAATTTTCATACATTGCTGGTGGGTCTATAAGTATGTCTAACTATTGTAGAAAGTGAGATGGAGATACTTCAAACAACTGGGAATAGAAATCTCATATGGTCTGCAGTAATGGCTATATATATTAAAGGAGTAAGATACATAGCATGAACAGACATATGCACTCCCCTGTTCATTGCAGTACTATTAAAATAGCAAGAAGTTAGAAACAGCCCAAATACTAATCAGTAGAAGAATGAATCAAGAAACTTTGGTACATACACACCCTGGAATACTAAGCATTGATAAAAACACTTATGAAACCACAAAGTACATCATGACATAGATGAACCTGGAGATTATGTGAAGTAAGTCAATCACAAAATGACAAATTTTGTATGAGACCCCTGCTGTATGGATAAACCCCAAGTAAAAGAATTTCATACCAAAAGAAATGGATTAAAAGTGGTGGTGGGAAAGGGTAAGGAAGGAAAGATAAAGCAATGGACTAGAGTGTGGACGGGTGCTGACTTGGGTGAAAGGGAGAAGTCAGAGGCGGTGGTGTGGGAGAGAAGTGGGAGGTGCTGATGAGTGGTTTTGAACTGTTGAAAGCAGAGCTGGTGGTTTGAAATGTAAACATCTCCTGTCCAATTCACAATAAAACAAAATTTAAAAAGTATATCCCCTGAAAATAGAAATTTTCTTCTTTTGGGGGGCCAATTTGTATGTTTTTAATCTCGTTCCTTGCATTATTGGTGTGGTTGTAGTTTCTAATACTTAATAGGAGTGGTGATAAAAGGTATCCTTGTCTGGTGCTTGTTTTAGTTTCTATCCCTTAAATTGAATTTGGTGATGGGTTTTAAATGTATTTCCTTAATTACGGAGAGGAATTTCCCTTCTAGTCTTATTTTTTGAGCATTTTAATCAGGAGTGTTTGTTGGATTTTGTCAAATATGTTTTTTTGTTGTTGTTGTTGTTTTTTTTTTGGGGGCATCACTGCACTCCGGTGGTGGGAGTAGGAGGCCCAGCCCCACTGCTGGAATTGAACCTCCATCCCAGTGGGCTGCAGTTCCGCGCACAACCACTACGCCACAGAGGCTCAGCCCGTCAAATATGTCTTAAGTATTTAGTAGTAACCTCACATGGTTCTCCCTGTTTTATTTAAGTGGTATATTATGTTGACAGTATTTTCATTGTCAAACTATCTTGCATACCTGGTATTAATCTCACTTATCATGGTATATTATTATCATTTGATATTTTGTTGTATTCGATTTGCTACTGTCTGTGGGAGTAGTAATCCCAGTCTTTCTCCTGCATTGCTGCTGGTTTTGAACCGCTTCCCAGGCAGTTCACACTCTAACACATAACCACTATACCACTAGGGCTCCCTATTATTCTCTGAATAATTGATAGAATTCTCCAGTGAATCTGCCTGGGTCAGGACTTTTTTTGTTAAGAGTTTTTAAATGACCGAGTCAATTTTTAACTGTTTAAATTTTCTGCTTCAGTCTGTGCTAATTTAGATAAGTCATGTGTTTCTCAAAAAATATCTATTCTAGGTTTTCAGATTTTTGGAGTACAGATTTTCATAGTATTCTATTACTGTCCTTTATATTTCAGTTGGTTCTTTTGTGATATTACCCATTTCATTTCTTATCTATTATTTTCATCATTACTTTATTATTCCATTTAAAGAAACATTGTCTAGCTTTGTTTATTCTTTCTGTTTCATTTACTTATGCTATAATATTTATTATTCCTTCCACACCTCCCCCCCCCCCCGAGAGTGTAGGTTTATTCTGTTGATTTTTATCTAAATTTTAGACATGTATAGATAAGGTGTTGACTTTAGATCTCTCTTCTTTTCTTTCTTCTATTAGCCAGTGTGCTAGTCCAGGTTGATTAGAGAAACTAGAAATCCAGAGACACTCGTGCATATCAAAGAGGAAGCACCCCAGCCCAGTCCATATCAAGTCCATAAGTCTGATATTAGGCCATATGTTCAATACTCGCCCATAACTTCTTCACACTCACACAGCACACGCAATGATGTCAATTGCAGGAAGATCACAGGCTGGTGGGTGAAAAGTATTGTGGGTACAGTGGTGATGGAAGCATCTCCAGGGCTCTGGCTGCCATCATCATGGCTTCATGTGGCTTGTCAACAAGAAGGCGAAGGAGAGAGAGTCTCTCCCACCTCCAGGGAAGATGAAGAAGTGTCCAGAAACTTCAAGAGAAGACCATGCCCACACAGAGGCCCCATTGGCTATGACCTGATTGATAGACTAGATTCTACCCCTTTGCTCAAGTTGACAGTAGATTATATAACTACCATACACCTCTGTGCTTTAAAACTTATTGAGGCTTGTTTTCTGGCCTAGAATATGGTGTATTTTGGAGAATGTTCCATGTACAATAGACAATAATTCATGCAGTGCTGTTGCTGAGTAGAGAATTCTGTATATGAGGGGAACCCCCCACCCCCTCCCCAAATGGAATTGCTGTAGACAGAGTAGAGTTTTCATAGTACACATTTTCTCCACTAGGTGAGCACTGAGCAACTTGCTGTGAGTTAGTGCATCCAGTGGCATCATGGTGGGAAGGTTTTCTCTGGTTACTGTGATTTTTTTCTTAAAAGTATTTCACTCGAACCTCTCTCTCTCTCTCTCTCTCTTTTTTTAGTAAAGGTTTATTTAAGAGACTAGCATGTGGCTGTGAAATTTTATTTCTTGCTTGGGAAAAATGCCATAGAAACTGTTGTGATAGTGAATGCAGCTTACAAGGACAGTATTATGGGAAAAACTCAAGTGTATCAGGGGTTTTCTCTGTTCAAAATAAGGTGGTATATCAACTAATGACAAACTGCATTAGTCAACTTCCTGATCAGATGAAAAAGTTGACTTGTGGTGGGTGCCTTTGGAGTTAATTCCACCAGGTAGGACTACTAATCAAGCTTTCTATTTAGAGATTCTGAAAAAAAAATGAGGAAAAGTGTGCAACATGAAAACATGTGGCAGATGGGGGACCGGTTTTGCCAGCACAACAATGCACATGCTTATGCTGCCATCTGAGCGCACCAATTTTTGGCAAAAAACAGCACACCTCTCTTGTCGCATGTACCTTCCTCACTTGACCTTGCTCTGGGAGACTTCCTTTTGTTTTCTGGAATGAACAGGGGCATGAAAGGACAGCGATTTGATGATGTAGAAGAGGTGAAGGAAAAAACAAGGGAGGTGCTGTCAGTCATCTAAACAGATGAGTTTGAAAAGTGTTTCCAAGAATGGAATTGCAGATTTGACAAATGTATTAAGTGTAATGGAGAGTACTTTGAAGGTGATAAGGTTGGTTTGTAAAAAAAAAAAAAAGAATATATAACTTTAAATTTTTGTTTTGTTTTGTTTTTTTTGGAAACCCCCTCATATGTCTGAGGCCAAGTTGATCGATTGTGTTGTTTGGTTTTTCCTATGTCTTTGTCGAGTTTCTTTATAGCTATTCTGTCCTTCACAGAAATTGTTTGTGATGGTTAGGGATTATGTCAACTAGATACTCTCTGGTGAGGGTAGAGGGGGAGCTTGACCTATCAATTGCATCATAGACTGATCACATCTCCTTGGTGTCATAAGCCTTTTGGTATAAGAGAGA
The DNA here is from genome assembly GCA_004026705.1 of Nesogale talazaci. Lineage (NCBI taxonomy): Eukaryota > Metazoa > Chordata > Mammalia > Afrosoricida > Tenrecidae > Nesogale > Nesogale talazaci. The sequence continues at coordinate 23,224 of PVJH01009026.1, forward strand.
GAGACCAAGTAGAATGGAATCCTCTTTGGCCCTTTGCCTTCTGCTGAAGTTGGATCCTATGTTTGGTTCCTTAATCTCCAGCTGTGTCAACTGCAGATCCCTGGACTGTGAATTAATTCAGCTGGCTTTGAACCTCTGTATCCACAACCCTGGACCCCCCTTCTATCCTACTTTATCCTTCATTATCCTACTTTCTACTTATCTGCTTCTATGATTCAAGAGAAGCCTGACTTTAACTGGACAAGAATTACCTATTTCTACAACTGTGTAAGCCATTTCTTGATATAAATCACTGTTTATAAACAACACATACAAATTCACTAGTTTTGTTTCTATAGAGAACCTAACCAAACACAGTGGTATACTTAAGCAATTAATCCACAATAATCCCACCTATTTTTCTAATTCTGCTAGACTTTGCTTTATATATGTTAAGGCTCTTTCACTGGGTGTACAGATATTTATTATAGCTATGTCTTCCTTTTCAATTGATCCTTTATTAGTTATATAATATCCTTGCTTTTAATTTATATTGGTTTTTGCTTTAAGACTATCTTACCAGAAATTAATATTGCTACCATTACTATAGGAGTCATCTTAATATCTAAAAATTTGGAATGGCCACATGGAACTATTTCTTTGGACACCTAGTAAGATTTTATATTTGAAAACTTATCTCAGTGATAGCAATCCAGTAACTATTTTGGATAGTAAGACAGGTGAGAATCACTTACAGTTTTTTGGAGATGAATTGCTTTATTATTAGAGTTATTCAGTATTTCTTCTCTTTCCAAAATTGTCTCAATAGTTTGTGTCATAATATTTGCTACATCAGACACTTGACTCCTCAGTGTAGACATATTATTTTCTCCTTGATTTTTATTGAACTTCATCTATTTGGAAGTAAAATGTAATACAGATTTTATTTTTATATAAATGTAATATACTATGCTATATTGTACAAGTGAGAATATACATCTTAAGGGCATATCTTACTTGTATTTCATTAAAAAAAGTCAACCAACACACAAATTTTCCCATCCCACATTTTCTTTTTTCTTCCTCTTTTACCTTCTATGTTTTATTAAGAGAACACAGGAATATACTCAGTCAAGAGTCGAGGGACTTTAAAAAAATCTGAATTACATTAAAATAGATAATAGATCCATATAATACCAAATTCAGAAGTTACAAAATTATATACAAAGAGAAGTAGTTTGTTTGTTTTTGACTCCATTGCCCTCTGGTGGGAGTGGGAGGCCCAGCCTTGCTGCTGCTAGATTTGAACCGCCAAGCCAGTGAGCTGCAGTCCCGCACTCAACCACAACGCCACCCGGGCTCAGTAGAGAAGTAGTTTTTTCAGAGTTTTCTATGTATTCATAACAATGGCTAATACCAATCCATGTCAGCCTAGGACATTGATCTGTATCTCATTTTTGATAACTTTGGCTTACTATGCGAGGAATGACAAATTCAGGAAAAATGGTTGGTCTTTGGGGCAAGAGTATGTCAAATATGCTCATTGTCGTAAAGGATATTACAAGATCTATTGTGATAGAATATCCAATATCTTATAAGGAAGTCAAGTTCTATAGTTATTATTTAAATTTGTGCACTAACCACTAATGGTAGTGATGAAGAGATTGAAGAATTTTACCAAGTTCTTCAGTCTGAAATGGATCAAATCTACAATCAAGATGCATTGATAATTATTGGTGACTGGAATGGGAAAGTTGGAAGAAAGAATGACTTGACGTCCTTGCTGGAGAAGAAGATCAAACACTGCAGCCTTAATTATGGATTGTGATTCAGTGTAAAGAAAACCAGAATACTGACAACCAACAAACAATGCCGTCATAAATGGAGAAAAGTTGTCAAGGGTTTCATTTTACTTGAGCTCACAATCAGCCCTCATGGAAGCAGCAGGCAGGAGACCACAGGATATATATTGCTTTGTGAAAAACAAACAAAGCAGAACAAAGCCCCCTACTCCCTGCCATTCCAACTCATAGTGACTGCATAGGGCAGGAAGGAACTGCCCCTGTGGGTTTCTGAGCGGGTCACTGATTAAGAAAGTAGACAGCCTCATCTTTCTCCTGCAAAGAGCAGGTGGGTTTTTTGTTTGTTCTTGTTTGTTTGTTTATTTTGGGCATCACTGTCCTCTGGTGGTGGGAGTAGGAGGCCCAGCCTTTGCTCCTGTGGAGCTGGAATTGAACCTCCATCCCAGTGGGCCGCCGTCCCGCGCACAACCACTATGCCACCGGGGTTCAGCTGAGTAGGTGGTTTTGAACTTTGGACCTTGCATTTAGCAGGCTAATTAATATATATATTAATATAACATACACCATGCCACCAGGTGTCCTTGCCTTTTCATCTACAGGTTTTTCTTTATGTTTTTTTCTATGTGACTTATTTGTTAAATTGGTTCATTTGTCTTGTAGAGCGTCCTATATTCTGAACTTTGCTGATTGCTTCACGCTGGTATTTTTTAACATGGACTCTGCAAACTGGTAGTTAGATTTAAACTTTGGTCTTTGGGGCAAGAATACGTCAAATATGCTCTGTACATTACTCCTTTTGTGCAACATGACATACATATGACTGATTGTTTCTCTTTTCTTGAGGCTAGGAATAATTAGTGGCCTATGAGCCTGATTCATATCTTGGAATTTCCTTATCCATTTTAATTTTTTAATCAGTGATTTATTTTATTTAGATATTTTATTGGAGATTGAAAATGGTGGCACTTTATTACTCCTTCATTTATTAGACAAAATACTTCTACAAAGAAAACCACCATTGTAATCAATATTTGTTTACGCTGAGGTGCGATTGGTGGTTCTGAACTGCTGACCCCGCTATACCACCAGGGTTGCTACTAACGACAAATGAAAAACGAAACTCACTGCCATTGAGATCGTTCTGATGCATAGCGACTCCCGGCCAGGGTAGATGGGTCCTTGTGGGATTCTGAGACTGCACACTGCTAGCTTCCTTGGAGCAGCTTGAGGTTTTCAACTGCTGACTTTACGATTAGCAGCTCAACGCCTAACTGTTAGTCCACCAAGGTCCCCTTCGGCTATCATTAAGGCTCATGAAAATGTTTTATAAATTGTGGTTTTTAACTGCATGTATGTTAACTAGTTATTTTTTAACTTCTTTTGTGAATGGGATGAGTTTTTACAGAGCAAATCAGTGTTTCATTCAATCTTCATACACATTTTATCTCATGCAACAATTCCTACACCTTTTCTTGTACTCCCCACTTCTTCCCCTTGTGTCCCATTTCCATTACTTGCAATAATTTTCACCATCATTTTAAACTATTACCTAATTATAAACAAAAATCAAAACACTTAAGTTTTGAATTTTAGAAATTTAAAAAAATATTTTAATTTGAAAGTATTTAATAATTGTGTAATATATTTACATGGTTCTAAAGTAGAATTTAAAAGATAAGGTAAATTCAGAAAGGTTTACTTTCTATCCACATCCTTTCAACCTTACTTTATTTTCTACTTCCCTTGCATAAAGGAGCCGTGATACCACTGGCGGGTAAAATTGCTAACTGCAAGGTTGGTGGTTCAAACCTACAAGTTACTCCATGAGAGAAAGATGAACTGTCCAGTCCTGTAAACATTTATAGCATTGGAAACCTTATATAGAATCTCTATGAGTTGGGACTGACTTGATGTTGGATTTTCCCTTGCACAAATAACCATTTAAAATTAGTTTTTGGTTTATTCTTCCCCTGGTTAAAATATTTTAAACTATCAACAAATACATGTACTTGCATTTATTCCTTCTTTCTTAAAAGGTTGCTTATAGGATAGCAGGTAGCTGTATATAACATACATACTACATACTTCCTATACCTGCCTTTTTCATTGGTCAAGAAGGGTATTATGCCTTATCATTATGTACAGATAATCTCATTAATCTTTGCAGCTCTGAACTCCTAATTTCTGACTTGTCAACTTTATTATAATGCTTAGGTGCTAAAATATGAGGTTACGTACCATATATTCTCCTAATACTTGCTGAAAATCTGCAGCAACTGCATTTGAAGGAGAAAAGTGTTCTTGTGATATCAAAGGATCTTGCAAAAAAGTATCACTAACCTAGGGAAATAAATGAAAATATTTAACATGACTAGAGATTTGAAGAATAGCTATTCATTTAAAGGAAAGTCTGGCAGAAACCTGAAACTAAATCACGTTTCTTCTGGGCATACTTTCTATTTAAAAATTCAATGTTTATGAAAACAGTACTTGTCCTAGTCTTATATATGGTTGCACTATAGGATCACAGAGCGTGAAATTATATTACTTTGATTCTTTGACATATCTGAGTACTTGACTGTACAAGCAGATGTTAACCTCTGGCAATCAAGGAAGGATAAATGAAGTCCATGATATTTTCTCAATAAGTACTTGACTCTATCTTTCAAACCCAAGTTACAGGACATTTCAGAATCCCAAGAAGGAATTCTGAGAACTATTTCTACTTAATGTTATATATCTTGAAATAGGAGTAAAAATCAGTTGGCTAGCAGATTGGTGTCATCTGGTTTTGGAAAGATAGTAGTAGTAGTTTTCCATAATTGGTAGAGAGAAAAAAAATTCAGGTTAAGTGACAACCAGTATTTGGCATCTGTACTTTGGCACTTGTCTAGGAATAACTATCAAATTAACTATCATATTTAGGCCTTACAATCTTCAATTCTTTGTGGTTTTCAAGGATAGTAGGATATACCATAGCTTTCAAAATATTTGGTTATATTTTGAGCTATGTTAAAGACACTAGTACTTTCAAGAGATAAAATGTATGCATGATTTGTGAATGTGATGGGTATAGCTAAAGTATAGTATTAGTAAATAGTATAGCTAAAGTATTGACTTTTCCATCAATACTCTAAATGTTTGTCATAAGTTATGTATCTGTGAACGAAGTAGATTAGTATAAGATACATTTTAAGTTAAGAAACAAACATATTATATGGATTATAAATTATCAGAATCATGGCTTAGCCCTAGTCTGACCTTACCCTTCAAGTGTGTAAGTAGTATTTGCAGTAATAGGTGGTAACTACTTTGAAAGTGAATTATGCTTTAAGAAACTTACTCATCTATCTGCAATTACCACACACATAAATATTCTACCTTTCCTAAGTGGGTAACTTAAACAGTATTGCTACTAGGGTTCCAGGTCATACACACAGGTTTATTATAAACAAACGTATATGTATATATATATATTTTTTGTGGGCATCACTGCCTCTGGTGGTCGTGGGCGCTACCCAGCTGCCTCTGGATTTGAACCGCCAAGCCCACAGGCTGCAGTTCCGCACTCAACCACTTACGCCACCGGGCTCAGCCCTAAACAAACATATATTTTTTTTTAGTTTTTTTAGGCATCACTGCCCTCTGGTGGGAGTAGGAGGCCCAGCCCCACTGCTGAAATTGAACCTCCGTCCCAGTGGGCCGCAGTCCTGTGCACAACCACTATGCCACCGGGGCTCAGCCCCTAAACAATCATATTTTAACGTGACTGTGTGAACAATGGAAAACTGCACACAGATTTTCTTAATAATAAACTTGTATTACAGTGCTTTCAAAAAAAGGATGATACTTTTTGTGTCACGGGAAAAAAAAACTGGTTTAGAGGTCAGAATATAAAATTTTAGCAAAATTCAAGTGGATATCTCAAATCATTGAAACTATGCAATAATGTTTAATTGCTGTTCCACATAACAAAAGTTTTTAGATGGACCAAATCTTTGAAGTACTGGCAGGAATGCTTCCAAGATGTCAACCTTGGTGAATGAAGAAACTGTGGCTGATGAGCAGAAAGTGGTGGCAGAAGACCATAGAACCCTTGAAATTCAAGACAATGATGTCAACTGTTTTTTTGGATTCCAAAGAGGTAGTCTTGATCGATTTTCTCAATGGATTCAGATGATCATGGGGCTTATTAACAAGAAGTTTTGTTGTTGTTGATGGTTTTTTTTTTTGTTTTGGCATCACTGCCCTCTGGTGGGAGTGGGAGGCCCAGCCTTACTCCTGGAGAGCTGCTGCTGGATTTGAACTGCCAAGCCAGTGGGCCACAGTCCTGCACTCAACCACTACGCCACCGGGGCTCAGCCCAACAAGAAGTTTTAAGAACACTAAAAACTGCAGTGGTGAGAAAAAGACCAGAAAAGTTGCACTGAGGAAAATTTTCCATCCACCAATCCACCTGCTCATTCTTTGAGAACAAGGATTGTCCTATGAGAATTTGGTTGGGAAATCTTAAGTCCTACAGCTTTAATATTGCCCTTTTAGATTTCTTTTTGTTCCCTAATCTCAACAAATTTATAAAAGGAATGCAATTTGAATTCCTCAAGGATGCCAAAACTGCTGTTTTGATGGAGTGCGAAGTAAAGTGTGCAGAATTCGTTGAGGAAAGGTTACATAAAGAGAAACACCACTTTCAAAAGTAGATAGACCTAGATGAAAAACATACTTCACACTTTGATAGTTTTTTTTGTGTGTGTGGAATCATTGCCTTAGTGGGAGTAGGAAGCCCAGTCTTGCTCTTAGAGAGGTGTTGCTGGATTTGAACTGTCAGCTCTGTGGGCCGCAGACCTGCACTCAACCACTGGGCCACCCGGGCTCAGCTGATAGTTTTATTTAGTAAACAGTTCTATAATTTGTAGCAATATTTTTGACTCACCTTTATATATATATATATTTTGTTTTGGTGGGCATCACTACTTCTGGTGGTTGAGGGTGCTACCCAGTGCTGCTCCTGTGAGCCGCCGCTGGATTTGAACCACCAAGCCCGCAGGCCGCAGTCCCACACTCAACCACTTACGCCACCGGGGCTCAGCCCACCTTTATATTTTATATTTCTGGGAAATTTTCAGTTAAAATGTTCCCAACATGTGTGGCTTTTTTAAAGTTTATTTTATTTATTTATTTTTTCATGTGTTACTCTTTAAAAGAAAGCATTTTAATCTAACTTTTAAAATTGATCATTATCCTATGTCAGAAGTACCTTTAGGATAAAAGTCTAGACAATTTTGGTTATTTACCTCTTAATTTACATAATTAGTTGTGTGCTATGTCCATGTGCTATTCAAAAATTATTAAACATTGATAAAGGTTATTTTATCCCTTATTTTGCCAGAATAAAATAAACACACAGAGAGACTGTACCAGATCTGAGTGGATTATCACTGCAGACCTTGATTTAGAACCAGGAACAGCATGGAAGCAAGAGACAGAGAGGAGGATGATCTATTATTTATATACCATATAGGACATATCTCATAATTTTAGTAACTAAAACAATTCCTTAAAGTGGTAGAAGAAGTTACTTACTTTTTCAAGAAATATAGATGGTGCTATAGTATCCGATGCATTGTCTGTAGCACATAAGTAAGTGATTCCATCAATAAACAGAGTATGATAGACATAGCTTTGAAAAGAATACATTCATTTACATGATAATATTGACGAAATGAAGTACTTGCACAGAGAATTTTACTTCATTTTCCATGCTGTCTTTAGGTGTATAAAGACTACACAAACAACTTTTCATAATCAAAATGGGAAATCTTTTAATTTACCTAAAAAATAAACTATGTTTAAATAAGTTTTATAGTGACTGCATTTAAATTACATCAATAAGAAATAAACAGAAAATGATCATATAAAAAGCTTTACAAATAGTGACTATGTATTTTAAATGACATCAGTAAGAAGAAATAAACAAAATGCTACATATATATATATATATATATTTAAAGGAGTTGTGATAGGAGTCATTTACATTGCAGGACTGAATCAAGATTCTGATCAAACAGAAAATACAATTTTGTTCACTCACTGATTTTTTTTTTTAGCTTTCTGTTTGTAAGTAGACATCTTCAGTTTGGGTATTTCTTGCCATTAGATTATGAATGATTATAAGGTAAAAGTTGTAAACTGCAAATTTGAAATATTCGGGAGAATGGGGTGAACTGAGATGGGGAAAATAAAGTTCCCCTTTCGTGTGCTTCTTCTGATGGACCATGCCAGTGTCTAGCTTTGAATGCTATCTCAGGGTCACTTTAATAAGGGGTTAGCAGACCCTCTGAAGCACCTTCAACAGGTACTGCCCAACAATCCCCAAAATAAGGACTATGGCATAATAGAAATGTTCTTAGACTTGACTCTAAGTCCTTTGAACACTCTATAGTCAAATCCTTAACAGACAACAGATATGGTCAAATGCTCACTTAGACAAACATAAGAATGGGGGCTCTCCGAAACAGAGAAGATAATTCCAGAGGGAGAAAAAAAAATTTTTTTTTTTTTTTGCATCACTGCCCTCTGTTGGGAGTGGGAGACCCAGCTTTGGTCCTGGAGAGCTGCTGCTGGATTTGAACCGCCAAGCCAGTGGGCCGTAGTCCCACACTCAACCACTACGCCACCAGGGCTCAGCCCCAGAGGGAGAAAATTTAATGTATGAGCTCCTTCAACACGAATCCTTCTTGTAATGCAAGAACACACTATGTTATAAATGCTTTTAATGATGGAATACATTCTTCTACATTTGAAGACGTCTTCACAGATCAAAGGCTGTTAATTCTATCGCACACATTAAAGCTTTATACGTAATTTGAAGTTGACATTGGAAGTGAAAATGAGATCTTTTAAATCTCTGCTTAGTAGATGTTATGGGCTCAAAGAAAGGAATGATTTTTTCCCCCTAATTTAATTTTTTTTCTAGCAATGACTGCGAGAGTGGCCCAGAACCAGGCTGTGTTTTCTCCTGTTGTACATAGGGCCGCTATGAGTCATGACTGACTCGACAGCCTCTGGCGATAACAACATGCTGTTACGAACATTCAGAAACTGTCTTTAAAATGGAAAAGAAAAGGTTTGAATACTTGATGTCCAGGATTTAATGCTGTAGGGTGGAGAAAAGAGTAAATAATGTACTACCATTTAACTAACATTCTTATTTGCTACTATATAAGGAAAATAAAATACATGCCTGTTTCTAAAAGGAAAAGATATTATTAAACTATTAAATTATTTAAAATGTTTATCTATATAAAAACTGAGACTCCTACTCCCACCACCTGAGGGCAGTGATGCCAAAAAACAAACAAACTGAGAAAGATTAGAGTGAAGAAGAAAGGATTGAAAACTGCACTGCTAGGAACTTTGTTTTGTAGATTTGACTTTACTAAATTAGACATCAAAAGAAAAACTTTTAAAAACCAAAAGGCTTTTAAAGAAGTCCCTCTCCAACATGCTCAGCCCAGTGAACTGTAAATTCCACAGCTTGCCCAAGGATCTTACCCTTAGGATATGAGAGTTTGTCACAGGATGTTGGAGTATCTATATCTCATATATTTCCCATAATTAGGCAGTACTTTCTTCCTAACAGTCTTTCCTTTGGAGCCCATGTCTCCTGGGAAAGTGTCTCAATGCAGCAAATACCTATTGGTTATGACCAGATCTAGTCCACTAAACATGCACAGAAACAGCAGTTACAATCTTCAAGTGATCCTAGAATGGAAGTACTTTGGTCCAGGAACCCACAGTCACCAGAGAGATGCCCTCAGACCAACTTGAACAACATCTGACTGAGAAGTCCAAAAAGCCATTTCCTGTCAAGAATCATAAGCCTATCCTAATGCATAATTATGATGACTACATTGAAATCTGTTATAATTTCATAATAGTCTTAATTTATTCCTTGGTATGTATGTTTAAAACAAGTCCCCATTTATCTAATGTTAGTCTTGGCAGCTCCAATCCTGATTTGCTTCTTTCTTGATCAACCAAAGTAAAGTTTTCTCGTTGCGCTGTCATCCAGACTCATTGTTTTTCAGCCTTGCTGAGCAAGACCTGGGTTGATAACAGAAAGAAATTTCACAAAAATGAACCTACCTGTGTATCAAGCAACCCAGGCAAGAGCTGAAGGTGGCTTGTTAACTATGGGAGTGGTGGAAGGGGTCCTATTTTGGATACATGTGTAAGGTATAGGCAACAATCAATCAGTAAAATAGGCAGTTGGACATACAAATCTGAAGGTTAGCAAAGATACCCTCAAAAGATTAAAATGAGAATGCACATCAGGATCCAAGTAGTAAAAGAGCAAAGTGTCCCCTTTTTAAATCATACCAGTTAATAAGTGAGACTAAAACTATCATAGTCACATGGTGCAACTTCCAGGAAATGAAGGATCTAGGGCCAATGAGTAGCTTTGGTGGTTAATGTCTCAAAAGGAAATGTAATCAGACATTATGCAACTTCTAATAAAAAAGCACACACTACCTAGAATTTTGCTAATGGTCTCAAGTCTTTGCACCACCTGGAATTTTATGGAGATACAGAGGGAAAGGAAACATGTTGAACAACAGTTTTGGTATACCGTCAGCAAAATCTGTGAGAGACTTCATAGGTCACATAGACTAGGACCTAGGCTATTCCACAATAAATTGTCAGGGAAAGAAACAGGTGCAAGGAAAATATTTAGGTTAAGAAAGGCTTATGAGACATATTAAAGATGCCCCACATTGGGCTGTCAAGTGTGAGGATACATATTTGGGTGCTGTGGTAATGAAGAAACAGGGCAGAGACTGCTATAGAAGTTGGGATGGTGATTGATTTTTTTTTTTGTGGGCATCACTGCCTCTGGTGGTTGTGGGAGCTACCTAGTGCCGCTCCTGAGAGCCACAGCTGGATTTGAACCGCCAAGCTCGCGGGCTGCAGTTCCACACTCAACCACTTAAGCCACCAGGGCTCAGCCCCGGTGATTGATTTTATAGGGAGGGAGGAGGTAGTGACCGAGACAGGTTACACTGTGGGGAGTGTTGCTGGGGTGGGTGGCAGGATTGAGCTTTTTTGTCTAGGTGGGGGTTACACTTGGTGGGAATGTTCCTTGGAAATAATTTAATTTCTTTGATGTGGCACTTTGTGTCTGTTTTAAGATATAATAAAAAGGATAGGAACCAGAAACATGGGGAATCCAGGACAGGTGATCCCTTCAGGACCAGTGGTGAGAGTGGTGATACCGGGAGGGTGGAGGGAAGGTGGAGTAGAAAGGGGGAACCGATTATAAGGATCTACATATAACCTCCTCCTTGGGATATGGACAACAGAGATGTGGGTGAAGGGAGACATTGGAGAGTGTACAATATGACAAAATAATAATACTTTATAAATTATCAAGGGTTCATGAGGGAGGGGAAAAATGAGGCGCTAATACCAAAGGTTTAAGTAGAAGACACGTTTTGATTATGATGATGGTAACAGGTGTGCAAATGTGCTTTGCATACAATGGATGGATGGATGGATTGTGATAAGAGTTGTATGAGCCCCTAATAAAATGATTTTTAAAAAGGTTAAACCAAATGTAATCCAAGACAGAAAGAAGGAAGGAAAGAAAGAAGAAAGTAAGAAGAGCCTAAACTTGATAAAAAACGTTCTCCCACTGGTTCTTTTCTTAAAGCAAAATGTTTTCAAGAGTTTTAAAGCCTCGTCATGTAATGTCCCAATGGAGTCTGCATGATAATTATTCTTGGTCTCATATTCAAAGCAGAAGCTTCTTTATAATTTTTTGTCAATGAGTATCTTGAGTATACAAAAAAGTATGGAGTATAACAAGAACTTGTACATATCTGCCATCAGTTCAAATGTTAAAGATACAATAAACATTCCCTGTATAAGATAGCCCTTTCAGGATCAATAATGAGAGTAGTGATACCATGAGGGTAGGGGAAAGGTGGGTGGAGTAGGGGTAACTGATTGTAATGATTGACGTATAACACTTGCCCCCTCAAGGGTGACGAACTGAACACATGGGTGAAGGGACACGGTAGATGGTGTAATATATGAAAATAAAAATAATTTATAAATTATCAAGGATTCATGAGGGTAGGGGGTTGGGGGAGGGAGGGGAAAAAGAAGAGTTGATACCAAGGGCTCAGGTATAAAGAAAATGTTTTGAACATGATGATGGCAACATATGTTCAAATGTGCTTGATACAATTGATGTATGACTGTTATAAGAGCTGTAAGAGCCTCCCAATAAAATGATTTATTAAAGTTAATTCAGAAAGAAAAAAATCTCCTGTATAGTCCACTTCACTTCTCTTTCTCTCCTTGTGGAGGTAACCACTTGCTTGAATTTAGTGTTTACTTTTCATATTTATGATTTTATAAATTTATAAAATATTTTTTCTTTCAGAGGGCTTAATCAGCATTAGGTAGAATGAAGATTTTTCCTCATTTGCTTTTCATTAGAATTGCTCGATGGTAATGATTAAAATCTCAGAGTAGCCTTGCTCCAGGGGATTTCAACAGCTATAATCTTCATGGAAGCAGTCACCTTGTTCTTCCATAGAGCTGCTTGTGGGTTTGAACTGTCTACCTTTCCATTAGCCTGTGAGTGCTTTATCCACCATGCCACGTGAGTCAGAATTGATTTGATGATCATAGACCAATTGCTAAGATGTAAGCTTATAGAAGCCACAGCATTATGAAGTAGCTTACCTTCCAATTTTAGTTATGATCTTTGGTTCAGCACTAAGAAGAACTAGTCTAAGCACTGTTGCCACTGCTTCCTGAAATGAAATTGTCAGTACTTTAGAGAACATTGTGGTCTTTTAAAATTATTCTCTAATGAAGTCAATAACCCCCATTAGCTTATTAAAACTACCAAGAGAACTAATGCATAAATATTCATAATTTGTGGTAAAAGGTAAGTAGTAAGAAATATTTATACTAATCTGAAGAAAAAATGATATTTAAATAAACATATACAGTAACTAACATACCCATAAGTATACCAACATAGGTTGAACTAGATCAGCGGTTCTCAACTTGTGAGTTGCGACCCCTTCAAGGGTCAAACAACCCTTTCACAGGGATTAGCTAAGACCATTGGAAACCCCATAGTTCTGATAGTCTCAGGAACCAAGACACTGCTCCGCTATCTGTCTCTGGCTGGGTCTGCCCACATGCAGAAATGCCCACACATGAGAACTGGGTGAAGACTGTTACCCATGCTACACCATGCTTCACGATAAAATTTTATTTATTTGTCATTAGAAATAAATATTTCACAATATATCATGACACTTTTAGTGTTTAACCACTTCTTTAATCATGTTCAATTTGTAACAATGAAAATACATCCTGAATGTCAGATATTTACATTATAATTCATAACAATAGCAAAATTACAATTATGAAGGAGCAACAAAAATAATTTTATGGTTGAGGGTCACCACAACATGAGGAACTGTATTAAAGGGTTGCAGCACTAGGAAGATTGAGAACCACTGTACTAGATAATTGTATTTTACAGTACTAGATAATCGTATTTTACAACCAGATCTTATGTATAGCTTCCTGGCTGAAACTAATAATCTAATTAAATCTTTCCAGTGACCATTAGTCATTGAAAACTATATGAAAATGTATGGGTTAAAGGTATTCAGCTTTTATTCTTTGTATATTCTACAAAATACCTCTGGGTTATCCATATTTAAAAACGAATATTCAAATTGACTATTATTTTTTTCTAAAGTAAATTGCCAATACCTGTTCCACCCGCCCTGCTCCCCAATCTTTTTATTGGGTGGTAATACAGATATATCGTTCCATAATTTCATCACATCAAGTGGTATTGTACAATTGCAACCACAATCAGTTTCAAAACATTCTCTTTTTTCTTGAACTTCTTGATAGCCTCCCCTTTACCACCCACCCTTCCCCACTGTTCCCCCCAGAAATCCTTATTCTACTTGCTATCTTTAAAGGTTCATCGATCCCGGGTTTCATATACCATAAAACAGAAAAAAACAACAACAACCATGTAGCAAAAATTCAAGCGAGGTATTCCCAATGAAAAAAATACATCAGAGATACACCCCAATATGAAACAAATCCCACATAAACTGTTGAAAACCCTATCAGGTCCAATGTGTTTGGGAGACAATGTGACAAAGTTTTATCTGTTCAACTCAGGTTTATCATTCTGATCTCTTGTCATCTTTCCAATGCACTCTGTTTTGTAACCATTATTCCCATCTCTTCATTATGTATAGAGGAGAAAAACCGGAGCCTTATTTCCTGCCTAGATCTCACAAATGTGTCTTGGGCTTTCACAGCCTTCTACAAACCAGGATTCCACAATTTGGGATCTGATACTATTTCCTCCTTCAGCTTTGGATTATATGAATTCCTTTGGTCACTGATGTTAGTGTGCCTCTTGCATGTGGACTCAGCTGACATCTCACTTAGATGGCTGCTTGTTGGGAAAGAAACCTTTAAGACCCCAGATTCTATATTATCTGATGACGGGGCACTGTGTAATTTCTTCCTGTACTTTGCTATAATACCCACATCTTCTTTGTTCCCTTCCTGAAGGTATCAAGCAGTCGAACTTATTTGTAAAGGTTTATTCTTTGGGAGAAATTTTATATAAAATTATGATTACCCCAAATATCCAATATTTAGCTAATTTTATGGAACCTCAATTTAGAAGTATAATGGAAATTTGATTGAAGCCTTGAATGCCCCACTACATTAGCTTTTTTATTTTCACAAAATGATACCTTAAATAAAAACTTTGTTGTTAGGTGTCAACAAGTTGGCGCAGATCCATCGCGGCCCCATGCACAACGCAAGGAAACACTCTCTGGTCTCGTGTCAGCCTCACCATTGTTCCTGTGCCGAGCCCACTGACGCTGCCATTGTGTTGATCCATCTCATTCAGGGCCTTCTCCTCCTTCGCTGCTCCTCGACTTTATCAAGCATGATGTCCGTTTCAGGGACTATTTCCTCTCCTCTTGCCCGTCCCACTTCTGATATGTTTTCTATCAATTTGACTGGACCAGGATTCTCAATAGTATGGTAGTAAGGCCTCTCTCATAAGATGCAGGTCAGTCTGATAATGTCTCTTGGCGGGTGGGACTTTTTCATATCTATAAATAGACTGTGGCGAACAGGCTTTTTTTCTTCTCCCCCCTGCTAGCCTGGATCTTGTGTCAAGGATGTGTGCTGGCCGCCAGTATTACTGCCTGTCAAAGCAAACGCCTCTCTGTGACCTCCCCGAACAGCTGATGTCTCCATTTGACTCCATCTCCACGGGTCTATGAGCTTCCAGCTTTCCAGTCAGTGGGCAGTTATGTGAGTTAGGAAAAGTTTCCAGTGTAAGGACTGACAAACAAGCTTGAAGCTAACTGGACTTAACGGCTTCTACAACTCTGTGAGCTATTTTTCTTGGTTTTTAAATAATCTGCAAGTGTCACTGGCTTTGCTGCTTCTAAGGAATAGTCTACCTGGACTTCTTCCCAAGCACTTCTATTAACTTCAACTGCAGTTTTGAGTGTCAGACCAAAATAATCTCTTGGAAACTTTCCTGACTTAAAACTCTTTTGAAATATGGTAGAGGAATAGATTAGCCATTTCTAATAGACAATAGCATTCAAGATGTCCTAAAATGAATACTCCTTTTCTCATGATTTGACTTTCTCTAGCACTCCTACTCTGTGGTGTGTGTGTATGTATATATATATATATATATACACATACATACATATACACTCTATCATACTTAATGCCACCTGACGGGGAAAAATTGATTCATCTTAGGTATTAGTCTGTTCTTTTTCTCAAATAGATTTAGTTGTACAAAGCTAGGATCTGTCCTCTCCTTTCTATCTGCACCTTCATTACTCAAGTGAGGGCTATGCATCTGTTACACAAAGGAAGAAAACACCATTTCAATGGTTCTCTCTTCTTTGATTCATATGTTAGTCCGATTGATTAGAGAAACAAATCCAGAAGGCACTGATGTGTAAGAGAGAATTTTATATTAAAGAGTAATTGTATATTAAGAAAACATTCCAGCACAGTCCAATATTGGCCCATATGTTTGATTCCAGTCTATAAGTTTCTCTTGATTCATGCAACATAAGCAATGATGCCAAATGCAGGAAGATGACAGGCCTACGGGTGGGACGCCTTGTGGATCCAATGATGGCGGAAGCATCTCCAGTGCTCTAGCTGCCATCAGTGTGGCTCTGTGTGACTTGTCAAGGAAAATGTAAAGCAGAGGAAAGGTGGGCTATTTATCTCCGTCACACCTCCAAATGAGGTTGTCAAAAATATCACCCCTTCACTACCCTCAAGTTGACAGGAGATTATGCAACTACCACAATCCACTTTCCATATTGTAACCAGACTGAATTTTCCAGAAAGTGACGAAGATCTTGCTTTTCTTTCATTTACCAATCTTCAATTCTCTCCTGCCTTTTTTCTAACAAATGACCTAGAGGAATATAAAACCCAAACTGCCATCTCATTGATTCTCACACTCAGCTCAAACTCACTGCCATCAAGTAGATTCTAAATCATAAGAATTACCCCCTTTGGTTTCTGAAACTTTAAATCGTTAAGGGAGTAGATAGATTGTCTTCTGCAGGGCTGCTGGTGGACTGGAGACTGTGGTTAGCAGCTCCAGGCTTTAACCCACTAGGCCATCAGGGTTCCTTCTAGCAGGGTTAGGGATCCTTTAGTAACAATAGTTTGTTTCCGGTTCCGCTTCTACATACTGCAGTCCGTGATGCACTTCTTGGGATTGTCCAGATGTTTCCTTTCCATGGCGTTTCCATTCCTTCTTCCTATTTACAAATAGCCTGTCTTTTGAGGTTTACAGGAAGCCGCCCAATTTAATTGCTGCGGGAGAAATCCCCGCTTGCTCCCCCTCGGTTACTTTTTACACTAGAAGGCAGGCATCGGCAGCTCTTGGACGTCCGAGGGATACGGTGCTCATTATGGGCAGTGCCAGACACCCTCTGCGTTTCCTCGCTGTCTCCCTCACTAGGTGGCGCTGAATCAGAATATCAACGGGATAGCAGTGGGTTGGGCTTTGGTAATGCTTCACATCCTTGATGCGGAAATTTTGCAACAAACAGGTGGTCAATAAATGCATGTTGAACCGAAGGTCATTTCTCCTTTTGTCAGGCGCTGAGTCTATTCGACTCATAGCCAACCCGTAGGCACCACACACTGGGAACTAGCCGGGCCAGCGCCATCCTCACCGTTGTGAGGCCTGCACCGACTGATGCAGCCACTGTGTAACTCTATCCATTTCCTGCCGAACGCAGAAAACAATCTTTAGCGGCGTAGGGGACTAACTGGGCGTGGGTAAAACAACAACAGCAACAGAAACCACCGCCCAAAGAGTTGCGTGCAGTACCGGGCGTCACCCCTCGGTGGCGCACAAGAGCCCCGCAGTTCCGGGCGCGCCAGCCGCTTCCGCTTGGGGCTTTCGGCCGAGCGCGCGGGGGTGAGACCTCGAGCGCCCACAACCTGCCCTGGGTCGCCGCAGCGTGGGGCCGGCCCAGCGGACGCCGTCCTACTGGAGTGGACCCCACGGAAGCTGAGGCACCGCCCTGGGGATACCTGATAGGAGCCGCCTGTCAGGGCCAGCTCTGCTAGGATGGTTCGGCCATTAGCAATGCAGCTGTAGGTAACCGTCATAGTGGGCGGGCTTGGGAAGGAAGGTTCCGGCCAGCCTTAACCGCCCCCGTCAGCCTCGGCGCGGCAGCTTGGGCGGGACTACGGAAGAGGGTGGTGTTTGCGCAGGCGCGACGGGCATTGATTGGCAGGGGGGAGGCGGGAGGCGGGAGGAGCCTGGTTGGAGCTCCGGAAAAGCCTTATTTGGTTGGGGGGGGTCCTCGTGTGTGTGTGTGCGCGCGCGCGCGCGCTGGAAGCGGTGCCTGGGAGCGAGCGTGGTGCGGCGGCTGCGCGTGGAGCTGCGAGCGTGCTGCTGCGCGTGGCGTGGTAGCTCCGCGGGACTCGGCTCTCCTGTAAACAGCCCCCGGCGCGGAAACGCACGGGGGTCGTCGCTTTGAGTCAGCTTTGACTCGAGGGCACGGAGTTCGGTTTGGGTTTGGGGCCGCTTCACAGTGCTTGCCCCCTGTGGGTGCCTTTGCATTCTAGGCCATGGGAAGTATCGACCTGGATTTAATACGAAAGTCTTCCTTGATTCAGCGAGCATCTGTTGCACTCCTAGTGTGTGTGTGGAGCCTTAGGCTGCCGGTCCGATTTACACTAGATTCACGTCAAAGCACGAAGGCCTTAGATGTCCGAACTAAAACTCCTGCCCTTGAGTCCCCCTAACTCTGCAACTCCGTGTAAGCTTTCCGAGAGGGCAGGAGACGGGGCCAGACAGCTTCATCTTTCGTCCTCACAGGAACGTGTGTGTGTGTGTGTGTGTGTGTGTGTGTTGAACCCTCCTTTTACAGCTCAATACCCAATCCACAGTGTCACCAGGCAGGACTCAGCACCGTGAAAACAGTCTCCTTATTTATTTCTGTTATCTCTTGAAAGTTGATGTCTTGTGGCTTATATTCCTGGGAGAAAAACTAACAAGTTTCACCCGAATGGTTTGCTGCCACAGAGGAGTGATACCCCCAAGACATCAAGACTAGACAGTACCAGACAGTCAGCAGAGCGGAAGTTTGATCAGGACAGCATACCCAGTCAGGAAGCAGGCTGCCTTCCAGTTACTGGAAGCCCACGATTAGGGAGGGGGATGACAGTGGGGTTGTATAGTAGTTGGGTGGCTGGACCTCTAGCCTGCCCCGTGTTGGGAAGGGTCATCTAGACTGACCGGTGGTCTGAATGAATCCTAGGAGACAATTTGGGATGGGTCATCTGTACCTCTAGCTCACTCTGACAATTTCGAATAACAAATTAATGTAATAATACTAATGCAGTGCTAGGCTACTAACCTAAAGGTTGGTAGTTTGAGCTCACCCAGTGGTGTGTTGACAGGCTTGGAGGTTGGTTTCTGTAAAGATTATAGCTATACAGAAGCCCCTGTGGATCAGTTCTGTTCTGTAGTGCAGTGGGTGGCCTTGAGATAGAAGCGAGTAGGGACTAGATTTGTTTGTTTCTTTCTTTGCAAAGGGCCCCTCCTGTGCAGTACTGCAAACAACCTTCAGCACTCTGGAAATAAGCCAATAGCATATGAGAAATTGAGTATTTCCATCTTGGTAAGAACAGCAACACTCTGCGCTGTTTTTACGCAGCTCTGCTCTGATCTCCTAGGTCCCGGGCGAGGTTGGTTCCACTAGGGTGATGCAGCCTTGAAGACAATGACTTCACTGTAGGGGGCATTGGATTTGAGATGGGACACAGCACAGAAAACCCCAAACCCTAAGCATAATGTGGATACATTATCAAAAGGATAGTCCATGAAAAGATAAATGGGACTTTGTAAAAAATAAAAGCATTTGTGATTTGAAAGACACTTATGAAAATGATAAGAACTCACAGTTTGAGAAGACCTATTTGAAAATCATACGTGCGATTAAGGACCAGTCAGTATCCAGGATATACAAAGAATTGTTATGGCTCAATAATAGGCAGACATAATCCAACACAAAGATGGACAAAAGATTTGAATAAATATTATATCCTAGAAGATAGATGAGTGGTCAAAGAGCACGTGGAAAGATAGTCAACATTCTTCTTCTCACTGCCTTTGAGCCAATTCTGACTCTTATTGACCCTATAGGACAGGGTAGAACTGTCCCTATAGGGTTCTAAGACTAACATGTTACAGGAGTAGAAAGCCTCAACTTTCTCCAGAGGGATGGCTGGTGATTTTGAACTGCTGACCTTACAGTTAGCAACCCAGTGCCCAACATGTAATCTCTACACTACCAGGGGTCCTTAATGTTCTTTAGGGGAATTGCAAATGAAAGCCATGAGTACCACCGCACACCAACAAAACGGTACGTGTGGAAAAGATGGACAGCAGTAAGTGTTGGTCAGCATATGGAATAATTATTCCACTGTCAGACACAGCTGGTGGGAATATAGAATGGTGCAGACACGAGGAGAACAGTCTAATTATTCCTCAAATGGCGAAGCGTAGGTAACACAGGCCAGAAATTCCACTCAGGCATAAATCAAGAGGAAGGAAAATCTGTGACCATACTAAAAGTGATAGGTAGCATTAGAGTCGCCACAAAATGGAAACGCCCTAAGTGTCCATTAACTGATGAACAAGATGTACATCGATAGACAAAATGTAGTCCGAGAAGACTTCACCCATACGAAGGAATGCTGCGCGGATAGATGCTGCGGCGTGGATAAGCCTTCACTATGTGATGATTGAAAGGAGCCAGTCACCAAAGAGTCTACAGAGACAGAGGAAGATTACTGGCTACCTGGGGTGAGGGTGGGAATGGAGATGGATTGGCATGAGGGACCTTTTTTTTTTTTTAGTGCTGGGAATGTTCTAAAACTAGATGGTAGTGATAGTCGGAAGTGATGAGAAGTAATTCAGAGTGATTCTGTGATTTCAGTAAGGTGAAGGAAGATCAAGAACTTACATAATATATTCCATATATATGTATTCCATATATATATATATTCTCTCTTCTGTTTTTTTTTTCTATTCTTGATACTTGGGCCTCAAACAAGGTCATGTTTCCCTGAAGAGAA
The DNA here is from genome assembly GCA_004026705.1 of Nesogale talazaci. Classification (NCBI taxonomy): domain Eukaryota; kingdom Metazoa; phylum Chordata; class Mammalia; order Afrosoricida; family Tenrecidae; genus Nesogale; species Nesogale talazaci. The sequence continues at coordinate 43,740 of PVJH01009026.1, forward strand.
TTATAGTTCAGCCGTTCATATAGTGTTGAGGCCCTTTCCCCATAACATCTTCCAGTAAAACATAAAAAGACAACAAAGCCCTGAGAACTGCAACAAAAAGAGCTTTTGCTATCTTTAGACCACAGAAGGCTGGTGGTGATTGATTGACCCTTGATGTTGCTGGGCTTGCCTGCCCCACCTCTTGCCTCCTCTCTCGTGGGCAGATACTGCTGGGGGCTTGAAGTCAGAATGAATGTCCAAGCCAACTCCTAGCTTCATCTCCCCTCTCCACACACATTGTCGCCAAACTGTGCTTTATGTTGGCTCTGCCTGGGCACAGTGAACCAGATGATGGTTTGCAAGTAACGACAGATGCTTTGAGGCAGGCTTGCCTCTGATGCTGAAAAGGTTAGTTGCTCTAGTTTTCAGGGTACATTGGTTGATTAGTTGAAGTCCTCGTTTCTTGTAGCTGGCGAGCTGAAATGGGGCTGCCTTTGGTGGTGGTTGTCCATCTTCTCCACACCGCACCATCTCTACCCCTCTTTAGAAGGTCAGGGTACTTCTGACCCTCAGCAGTCACCACTGTGACCGCCCACAGCAGGCCTTGTAGCTGCCCCATGTAGCTGAATCGCACAGCTGGCCAGGTTTCTGTTATGCCCCTGCACACTCACCTCTTGTTGTCCATCTGCTTAAGGACCCATAGTGCTGACTTGCCTTGATGGGGTTTCCACTGTGACAATTAGGTGCTCTTCAGTTTCTTTTCATGTCTCCCTGGTCTGGTCCAAGCCATGAAAGCCTAGAGAGATGGGATTCCTTACCCTGGAGCTGGCAGTCTGGACCTCCAAGGATATGGATCTGTGGGAGGAGCAGATACTGGCATATGAATGTCCCTGGGCGGCCATAACAAAGACACACAGACTGGGTTGCTTATAAAGACAGAAACGAAGTGTCTTATGGTTCTGGGGCCAGAATTACCAATACAGAGGTTGGTAGGGTTGACTTCCTTCTGAGGGTTCAGAGGGGGAATCTGTTTCATTGTCGCCCTCTAGCTTCTGCCGGCAGCTGGCTATCCTTGTGTTCTGTGGCTTGTGGTCACATCACTGCCATCTCTGCCTCTGTCATGATCATCTCTGCTGTATCTCTGCTTTTATGGCAAGGACACCTCTTGTAGAGGATGAAGACCCACCGTACTCTAATATGACCTCATGCTAACAGATAACATCTTCAAAGACCCCGTTTCCAAATAAGGTCATATTCACAAACATCAAGCTTCGACTTTGGATCCATTTGGGGACAGAGTTGAAACCACAGTAACAGACAAAACAGGGAATGGAGGGAGAGTGACCACTGGGTCACCTCCAGAAGCCTCATGGCCTCTGGATTCAGACACTAAAGGCAAATATTGTAAGATCCTAAGTATATGGCGTATCTAGAGGCAAATGCTTAGAGAAATTTCTTAGTGGTTACTAGAGGTTGAGGGGAAGAGGAAAGGAGTATTGCTGAAGGAGTAGTGAAGGAAAATGTGTTGGAAATGGTGAATGTTATTAATGTCATTGAATTGTGCCCTTTAAAAGGTTAAAAATGAAAGAATTTTAGTTATTTACATTTTATTACAATAAAAGCAATATATAAAAGTAAAAAACAACCTTGCTTTGTAAAAAGTTCCAATATGTGGAGGAAACTGTTATAAACAAGGTTGAAAATCAAATGACCTGGCTCCCTGGTTTGGTAGGATGATGGTGTCTGCTTAAGCGCAACATATTCTCGCCCCTTCCAGAATACAGAGCAGTATTACCCTCTTTCAAAAACGGAATCCACTGCCAGTAACCCAATTCCGACCCACAGTAACCTTACAGGGCAGAAGAGAACTCCTCTCTAGGGTTTCCGAGGCAGTAGATCTTTGTGGAAGCAACAAGTTTTGCCTTTCTCCTGAGGAACAGCCAGAGGGTTTGAACTGCTGACCTTGGGCTTAGCAGCTCAACACATAACCCACTGTGCTTTCATGGTCCCGGAGCAGTGTTCACTGTCCCCAGGGCGGCGGGTGGCCCACATTTCAGGTTAGTTTTAAATGAAGCTGCTGGAGTTTGCCTTGTGCATCCGTGTGAGAGGGGGCATCCCGAGATTTGGATTGAGTTTCTGAATAGCCCTTGCAGCCACTTCTTTAAGGGTTTTCATTTCCCTCACTTTTGTCCTCTGGTTTTTCAAGCCAGCTAACTTTTAATTTTATTTTTTAAAAGAACTCTCTCGACTCCACGTAGTGAAAACAGTACGAATAGAAGAGCTCTCTAGGACCACATCCCCCTTTTCAATCCCTCCTTGAATTAGCTGCCCACTTTTGCTTACTCTTGAGTGTTAACAGGGAGTTGTTCTTCTGTTGTCTCCAGAATTAACACGTTATCTGAGGAAGAGGCTCCTAGGTAGTGAACACAGTGTGCACTTAATGATTGCCTAAAGATTGGTGGTTGGAACCCGCCCAGCCACACCTTCGTGTTCTCCTGTTAAGAGAACAGCAACAGAAACCCCACCGGGCCTTTCTACTCTATAAAACACGGGGTTTCCCTGCGTCAGAGCTGACTTGACCATAATGGGTTTTACCCAGGGACAGATGGCTCCTTTCGAGCTAGCGGGCTATGTGGAATGGGAAGCAAATCAACATTGAGTAAAGGAACTGCACTTCAGAAGACCAACAGAAGAGGGCACTCTTGCACCAAGAAATGGCACACGTCATCACAATTCCCTACCAGCTACACAGAACTGCTTGTTATTGCTGCCCCAGGGGAAGGTTACAATTTATTGTGGTCTGAAAAAGGCACTGCCATGTAAACTGAGTCACTATAAAGAGAAAAATCGATTATGAGTGTCTTAGATGGGGTTGGCCCAAACCACACCCTGCATGGGATACACCACGCTTGCTCTACCTCCAGGTGGGTCCCTGGATGATGAGGGATGTAACTGGTAGAGGGCTCCTCCCAGGGACATTGGAAAACAGGCTAGCACGGGGAACCAGCCCTGGGGATGCCCTGTGCCACAGGAACTGCTCCCTACGACTTTCCTGGCTGTAATCTTTACCGAGGCAATTTGCCAGGCTTTTCTTCTGTCATGTGGCTGCGTAGGACAGCCTTTTGACCTTTAAGTTAATGCTGTTTGTGGCTCCCAGACAGTTTTAGAGTTGACTGCCATCCGCCCCGTTCCCTGACTGTGGCATACATAGCACAGTAGTATGCCACCTGTGCCACACTGAATCAAGCCACGACAGCGACCCTGTAGGACAGAGTAGAACTGCCCTCTGTGGGTTTCCAAGACTGACCCCAATGGGAGTAGAACTCCTTGTCTTTCTCCCTTGGAGAATCTGGTGGTTTTAAGCTGCCGACCTTGTGGTTAGCAGCCCAATACGGAACTAGTACGACTATGGCAGTGAGGTTTTGTTTGTTTAATAAACCGATGTTGATACACCATTGCTAGTGACAGTTTATACTAAATTTAAACAGCCTGCGTGGGACCCAGGGTTAGATGTTGGACTGCCAGGTCAGTGGTTCAAATCCACCACTCCACTGGAGAAAGATTTAACAAGGTCTTGGAAACCCTGTATGGGGTCACTGTGAATTAGAATCCATGAAATGGCAGTAGGTGTACTGTATCCCAAGTTCCTTATTGTTGTTGAACATTTTATTGCACTGTTAGGTGAAAGTTTCCACGACCAGTTGGTTTTCCATTCCTCAGTTTTTGCACAGTTTATCGTTTTGAGAGCAGCCCTGGCGGCCTAGTGGTTACATATTGGCTGACAGTTCACAACCATCAGCCGCTCCCCAGGTGAAAGGTACTCCTGTACAGCGTCACAGTCTCAGAAACTCACGGGGCAGCTCCTCCCCGCCCTTCTGGGTCACTGTGAGTCAGTATGGACGCACGGGCAGTGAGTTTGCTTGCTGTGGTTACTCCGTGATTCTGGCTGCTATCTTTCTAATGTTATTAGCACTCCCATTTACACCCCGCTTCTGTCTCCCTGGTTCCCTACTGCATTGATTTCTTCCTAGGAGCACTTTCCTTCTGGGTCTTATTGCTTGTGTTACAGGTCAACTTATTCTTTGGTTGAGAGCTGACTTCCAGGAATGAATTCGGCTCCAGGTTCAAAGGGTGTCTTTGTGCAATAGTCTCAGGGGTTTCTCCAGTTTCCATTGGTCTAGGAAGCCTGGTCTTTACATGACTTTAAGTTTTGTTCTACATTTTTTCCCCTTTGTACCCGGGGCTTCTATCGTGCCCCTTTGGTCGTTAGTTGTGGCAAGGTACAATCTGGTTCTTCTGGTTCAAGGCTAGAGGTGGCTTTTGTTTGTATGCACGATTAGATATGAGCACCAATTGTTTCCTTGAGTTCGATCCTCTCTGTTGTTCCTGACCAATAGTTGTATCTCAGGTGAGATTTCCTGATGGTGGTAGCATTTGTAAGATTATGCTTGATCTAATTGAAATATGGATTATTATAATATCTGCAAAAGCTCTCAATAAAATGATTTTTTAAAAAGTTTTCAAAAAAGTTTAAAAAATGTTTTCAGTTGCTGAAATTCAGCTTATCCATTTTTCCATTGGTTGCTTGTACTTTTGATATCAGACCTAAGAAACCATCTCTTAGTCCAAGATCATAAGGGTTAACACGTTTTCTTCTGAGAGTCTTATAGTTTAGCTTTTAAGTTAGGTCTTTGGTTTGTTTTGAATTTACTGTTGTATGTGGAATGAGCTAGGGGCCCAACTTCATTTTTTTGCTTTTGAAGATCTGATTGCCCCAACACCATTTGTTGAAAAGGCAGCTGTGTTCCTATTAAATTGTCTTTGGCACCTGTGTTTCTGGGCGTAGTTTGACTTGTGCTTCCTTGGGATTTTTTTTTTTCCTGTCCATGTGGAATCTCACACTATGCGTGGAGCTATCTCACACTATGTGTGGAGCTGGGTTCTCAAGGGGACACCCCGTGCGATTGCTGGAGCTCTTTGTCCTAGACATCTTCGTTATCTCAGACACCGCCAAGTCTGACATTTGTCTCCTGAGCTCAGTGTGCACTCTCTGCTCTCTATGTTCCCAGCCTGAGCATGTGTTGAAATCTCCTCCAGACTTAAAACACAATGCTAACAGCTGATCATGTGTCTTTCTCAGAGCACTAGCCTTTTACTGCTTTATCCAAATGTCTGAAACCATTTCACATGTTTTGATCGGTCTTCTCTTTGTAAGAGGATGTTTCCCTGTTCCCCATTAGCCCTATGGCTGGTTAGATGTCTCAGCCTCTTCCTGATTTATTTCTTTGCTTCTTTCTTTTCCTCTAACATCTTTTAATTTTTTTAAAGAACTAATTAGAGGTTTAAAACAATTTAAAAAGTTTTAATGGCATACAATTCATGTATCATACAATTCAGTAGTTTAAATATATTACAGAGAGTTGTGCAATCATCACCACAATCAATTTAGATAAACTTTTTTTTTTTTTTGTGAAGCTGCTTTGAAAGACAGTTTGGCAGTTCCTTACAAATCTTAACATCAGCTTACCATATGATCTGACAATTGTGTTCCTAGGTATTTACCCAAATGAGATGAGAACATTTGTCCAAATAAAAACCAGCACATGCATGTCTAACGCAGTTTTCTTCATAAACATTCCCAATGGGAACTACAAAGCTGTCCTTCAGTAGGTGAATGGACAGGCAGGTTGGTATATACATGTGTTATGTTAGTGTGGTTTGCCTAGAGAAACAAATCCAGGACACTCACATATGTTTCAGAAAGAGCTTTCATATCCAAGAGTAATTGTATGTTAAGAAAACATCCCAGCCCAGTCCAGATCAAGTCCAAATCTCTTTGATTGTTAAGGGCTTGACAGGAGGATAAACGAACAGGTGGTGCACTGGGCAGTTTTAGGGCAGTAAAGCTAGTCTATATAACAATGTGTGTTTGCCCAAACCCTTAGAAGAACTGCACACAAAGAATGATCCCAATGTAAGCCATGGACCTCGGTTACTAATACTTTATTACTACAGAGACCAACCCATCTGTTGTGCCAAATGCACCACACAAATACCGAATGGCAACAGGAGGGGAGAGTGTGCAGTGGGGAGAGAGCAGCCCTGGTTACTATCTTGTGTAAGCATTGGATTGCTAACTATAAGGTTTTCGAAACCTATCAACCACGCCGCTGGAGAAAGTTGAAGCTGTCTGCTTTTGTAAGAATGTACAGCCTCCGAAGTCCTATGTAGGGACCCTATGAGTTGGAATCCACTTGGTGGCAGTAGGCTTTTGGGGTAATTTTCTGCTTAATTTTCTAGACCTCAAACCGCCTTAAAAAAATAAAGCCTCTTTAAACAAATCCATCTTCAGGGTAGCCCCTGGAACGGCCCTTTGCAAACATAAGTCACCTGTGACTTTGTGAGAGTTCTCTAGGGCTTCACAATTCCATCCAGAGGAGAAGTTCTAAGTCCCTACAGAGGCCTATGAGGCCCAACATAGTCAGGTCCAAACCCTCATGGGTGACTGTTGTGCTGCTGTGTCATGCTGTTCTCTCCCCTTATGATTCTAGAACATTCCAAACTCCCTTTCTCCTCAAGGCCTGGGTGCTTCTTCCACCTGGAATCTTGATTATTTCATGGCTAACTTCCTTCTATACCTTCAATTATGTGTTCAATCATAATTTTCCTGGTAAGGAATAGAGTGTTTCACTTCAAACACGAATCCTCTTATTCCATTACTCCTGTTCTATGTTGCTATTTCTCTCATAGCACTTACTTTACAAAATAATATATCATTATACGAATTGATGTTTAATCACTTTGCAGAAGCTACATGGTAAATTGAACAGGGATAATTTAAATAAGTGATAATTAACTCTAAAGGTCACAGAAGTTTGTAAAAAAACTTCCATTTCTTCACCTTTGTCTTGATTGGTTGGCACATAATTTTGAATAATAGATGTATTAACTGGTCTTCCTTATAGGTATATGGATATTACCCTATCACGGACAGCGTTGTACTTCTGCAGTCTGACATTGATCAAACATGCAAACAAGATACATCAATAATTACTGGTGAATAAAGAAGTTTAGGTAGTTGGAAATATGCTCTTGGAGATGGAAAATACACAGGAGATCGTATGATGGATTGGAAGACCAATGACTTACTCGTTGGAAATGCTATTTTTCCAACAGCCTACGTGTTGTGTATACATGTGGGTGAAGCCCGATGGAATACAGAAGAATCGAATCAATTACATCGGTGGAAAAAGAGGATGGAGAAAGTCATTATTACCAGCCAGAACAAGGCCAGGGACTGACTGCATAACAGGCTATAAATTATACACAAGTTGAAGCTTAAGCAAATGAAAAGAAGTCCGGAAGACCCAAAGCACAACACTGTCTATACGCCACTAGAATACAGAGACCCACCTCAATGGACTTGAAGCCCCGCCCACTGCCCCGCCCACCCGCGTCACACGCTCCTCCCACTGGGAGTCGCTTGGCGTCTGTCTCCCCGCCATGATGAACAAATGAGTTCCAGAGAAGGCATGGACTTTTTATTCCAGCCTGGAGAGAGAGTGTTGTGCTTCGAGCCTGACCCCACCAAGGCTCGAGTCCTTTACGATGCCAAGATTGTCGATGTTCTTGTTGGCAGAGATGAAAAAGGCGGAAAGATCCCAGAGTATCTGATCCATTTTAATGGCTGGAACCGAAGCTGGGATAGGTGGGCAGCCGAAGATCATGTGCTCCGAGACACCGATGAGAACCGAAGATTACAGCGGAAATTGGCAAGAAAAGCTCGGGCTCGCCTAAGAAAAGGAAGGAAGGTGAAACACTGCAGGCCGCTCGGAGTGGACGTGGTTTTCAAAAGCCCCCCGGGGGAGGAGACCGAGGAAAACGCTGAGGACTCAGCACGCAGTTCCTCGGACTGGAGCAGCGAGGAACCGGAGGCGGCGCCCCATGAAGCCAGCGACGCCGAAGCCCAGGCCGACGGGCGAGAAGCAGCGCCTCCCCGGAAAAGGGCCATGGAAGACCGGGCGATCCTTATCGACATTCCTGAAGTTCTGAAGAAGCAGCTGGAGGAAGACTGCTACTATATCAACCGGAGGAAGCGGTTAGTGAAACTCCCGTGCCAGACCAACATCATCACCATCTTGGAATCCTACGTGAAGCATTTTGCTGTCCACACGGCCTTTTCCGCCAGCGAGAGACCTCGCCAGCCGCATGCCCTACCCCACGCCAACGCGAACGGACACCATGCCCCCGCCGCCGAGAGGAACGTGGACCTGTGCAAGGAGATGGTGGACGGGTTGCGCATCACTTTTGATTACACCCTCCCGCTGCTTCTGCTCTACCCACACGAGCAAGCGCAGTATGAGAAGGTCACATCGTCCATTTTTTTCCTTCCAATCAAGGAGGGCGCCGCGCACCCCACCGGGAACCCGGAGGAGCTGTCTCCGGGCCTGCCCGCGTTGGACCCGTCCACCCCGCCGTTCTTCGAGAGCCAGTCGCCCTCGGGGGAGCCTGCCACCCCCAAACGGCGCCGGGCCGAGCCCGAGGGCTTGCAGGCTCGCAGGCGCTCCACGCGCCACGGCTCCAACTGCGACCCGCTGTCGGAGAGGAGCGCTTCCGCGTCTCCGCGGCCCCCGGACCCGGCCGCCATCGCGGCCAAGCCCTTCCTGCCCCCGGGAAAGACGACGCCGACCCCGGTGCACAGCGGCTCCTCCTCCCCCACTTCCGGCACCCCCAGCCAGGACGCGAGTGCGACGTGTGCTGGCTTTGAAGGCAGGTGGAGCAATGAGATAAACGAGGTCCTCTCCTGGAAGCTCGTCCCGGACAAGCTCCCCTCGGGGGACCGTGCGCCGCCCCCTTCCTACATCTATGGCTCACAGCATCTGCTGCGCTTGTTTGTCAAACTTCCAGAAATCCTTGGGAAAATGTCTTTTCCCGAGAAGAATTTGAAGGCTTTACTGAAGCACTTTGATCTCTTTCTGAGGTTTCTGGCGGACTATCACGATGACTTCTTCCCGGAGTCAGCCTACTGTGCTGCCTGTGAGGTACCCTACAGCGCCAAGAACCCGGGCGCCAGGTACTGATGCTCCGGGCTCCCGGGCTCCAGCCTTCAGGCTCCAGGCTCCAGGCTCCGGACTCCAGGCTCCAGCAGCGCCAACAACCCCGGCACCAGGTACCTGATGTTCCGGGCTCCGGGCTCCGGGCTCCGGGCTCCGGGCTCCCAGGCTCCCAGGCTCCCAGGCTCCCGGGTTCCCGGGCTCCATGCTCCGGACTCCAGCAGCACCAAGAACCCTGGCGCCAGGTATTGACGCTCCGAGCTGCAGCCTCCAACCTCCAACCTCCAGGCGCCCGGGCCCCAGGCTCCAGCAGCGGCAATAACCCCGGCGCCAGGTACTGATGCTCCAGGCTCCGGGCTCCGGGCAGGACCCAGGGACCCTGACATGGCTTCTGCCACTCTGCCGCCTGCGCTGAGAACTGAGGCCACGGCTCTGTGCTGTGCTGGGACTGGTTCCTGGGAACAGTGATTGCCCTGGGCCTGGACGCTTGGTAGGACGCATGCCACGGAGACCGCACTCAGTGGCAGCCGGGTCAGCGGAGCAGCGTCAAGGCCTTCGCAGCATTAGCCTGATCCAGAGAAAAATTAGGATTTGCAGTTTTTTTTTTTTTTTTGTTAGAAATAAACTTTTAAAAAAGTCATTCTTAATAAAATTGCTTTGCAGACTTCCATTTTGTGAACAGGATTGGACACTTCACTCTGTCCCACAAACCTGAGTTTACACATCGAACCCACCACTATATCATTGTCTCAGGTTTGATGTGTAAACTTGAAATTGTATTCATGACAAGAAAATGTACAGCTAGTCATTGACCTCTTAAAACTGCTTTTCTGTAAAACATTATTTTTTGGTGAATACAAATAAAGTGTTTTGTATCTTGTTGAACATACTGTTCCCAGAAGAGTTTTTTCACTCTCTCCCTTTACCTCACTTAGGTTCACCCCCTTCCCAATCCTCCCAATACACACACATCCTCATGCTGGGCTTGACTTGGTTTCTTTTTTTTTTTTTTAACCTTTGTGTCTGTGTTAAGATCTTTCATTTTCTTGCCCTTTGAACTTTGTCTGTCTTGGGGGTGTTGTGCTCTCCTGCTTTGCCAGCCACCCTGCCTCCTTTGCCTCCTTCCATTGCAGATTGATGTCAATATTGCACATTGAGAGGTAGTCCAGTGTGTCTGCAGTGTGCTTCGAATTGTGGGGAAAGTTTTGATAGTAATCATTTTATTAGGGGTTCATACAACTCATCACAACTCATCACAATATATCCATCCATCCATTGTGTCAAGCACATTATTAACGTTTGTTGCCATCATTTTAAAAACATTTTCTTTATACTTGAGCTCTTGGTATCAGCTGCTTATTTTTCCCCTTCCTCCCAGGAACCCTTCACAATTCATAAATTATTCTTTTTTCATATCTTACACTGATGGATGTCTCTCTTCACCACTTTTCTGTTGTCCATCCCCCAGGGAAGGGATTATATGTTGATCGTGATCAGTTTCCCCCTTCTCCCCCCACCTTCCCTGTACCCTCCTGGTATCACTACTCTCATTACTGATTCTGAGGAGTTTATCTGTCCTAGATTCCCTGTGCTTCCAGCTGTTATCTGTATCTGTGTCTAGCCAGATTTGTAAGGTAGAAAGGGGATCATGATAAGGGGTGGGGGGAATGAAGCATTAAAGAACTAGAGGAAAGTTGTAGGGGCTGAGCCCCAGTGGCATAAGTGGTTGAGTGCGGGACTGCCGCCCGTGGGGTTGGCGGTTAAAATCCAACGGCGGCTCTCAGGAGCAGCGCTGGGTAGCTCCCACGACCACCAGAGGGCAGTGATGCACCCCCCCCCCCCAAAAAAAAAAATAGAGATCACAAAGTACTGGAGGAAAGTTGTATGTTTCAATGGTGCTATGTTGCATCTCGACTGGCTCGTCTCTTCCTTGTGACCCTTCCATAAGGGGACTGTCCAATTATCTACAGATGGGCTTTGGGACGCCACTCTGCACTCCATTTCATTTACTATGGTATGACTATTTGTTTTGGATCTTTGATCCTATTGACACCTATGATCACACAGGCTGGTGTGCTTTTTCCATTGTACACTAGATGACTAATTCTGTATCTACAAGCCTTTAAGACCCCACACACTATATCTTTTGATAACTGAATAGCATTAACATTTTTCACCACATTTGCTTATGTACCCGTTTTGTATTCAGAGATCCTGTCTGAAAGGTGAGCATCATGGAATACCAGTTAGAAAAGTGTTCTTGCGTTGAGAGAGTACTTGAATAGAGACCCAAAGTCCATTTGCTACGTTAATACTAAGCCTATGAATATATGTATCTAGATCTATTTCCCCATTGTCCTATAAATATATTTACATATGTACATGCCTGTATTTAGACCTCTCTACATGCCCTTTGCGTCCTAGTTTTTTCTTCTATTTCCTTTTACTCTCTCCTCTTGTCTCACTGTCATGTTCAGCCTTCATTTGGGTTTCAGTAATTCCTCTCAGTTACATTGCCCTTGTTCAAGCTTACCAGACATGATATCCTTTTTAATAACCTATCTGTTCAATGTCTCCAGTGAAGTGTGCCCTATTGCTCCAAACAGATTTGCTGTTGTAAACTTTGGCATTAAGACAAATTCTTTTTTTAAATTAAAAGTAATAAACTTGACTGAAGACCATATGAATTGTGGCTTATGATAGATGAAGAAAAAAAACTCATTAGATAGGAATGAAAGAAGACCAAAACGTTTATCAGAGTAGATTTAAACTTACTCTTGAATGTGGGCAATGGGAGACTATTGAAGGTGTAAGATATGAAAATAATTTATAATTTATCAAGGGATCACGAGAGTGGGAGAGCACGGGAAGGAGGTAAAGAAGTGGAACTGATATCAACGACCATGACTACATATGTATAATGTGCTTGATACCAATTAATGTATAGATTGTTGTAAGAGCCCGCAATAAAATGATTTATTTTTAAAAATCATAAAAAAATTAGATTTCTCATGAAAAAACAAACTTGCTATTGAACTTTGAGTACACTAAAATCCAAACTCAAGTACCATTGAGTCGTCAGAATCATAGGACAGAGTAGAAATGCCCCTTTGGATTTCTGAGGTTATAAATCTTTACAGGAGGCTGTAAATCTGTTATGGATGGGAAGGTGGATTGGCTGGTGGGGTTTGAACCACTGACCTTGGGGTTAGCAGCCCAAAGCATAACCCAAAGTTCCTTGAACATAGAGTTGTTGGAGCAAATGCAAGAAGTGATGAAGTAAAAGAGATGAAAAGAAGATTTCAAAGGGCTAATCAAGAAAGCAAAGAATGATGAAATGTGTAAGGACCTATAATTAGAAAACCAAAAGCAAAGAACACACTCGGCATTTAGTAACCTGAAAGAACTAAAGAAAAGATCTAAGCCTTGAGTTGAAATATTGAAGGATTTTACAGGTTGAAAGCCGAGAATATCTGAAAGATGTTTATTTGTGTTTTATTGATTGTGTCAAGGTGTTTGTCTGTGCATCATAACAAACTATGGATAGCCTGGAGAAGAACTGGAATTCCAGAACACTTAATTACACTCATGCAGAATTTGTACCTGGGCCAGTAGGTAGTTGTGCAGGGGAATACTGCATGGTTTAAAATCAGGAACGATTATTCAATCTGTGTGCTGAGCAAATAATCAGAGAAGTTCGACTAATCAGTGAAGAATGTGGCATCAGGATTTGAACGAGGCTTATTAACAACCTTTGATATGCAATTTTGCTTGCTGAAAGTGAAGAGGACTCAAAGCCCTTCCTGGTAAAGATCAAGCATTGCAGCCTTCAGTATGGATTGCAACTCAATATAAAGTAGACTAAAATCCTCACAACTGGACTTATAGGTAATACGATGATAAATGGAGAAAATATTGAAGTTGTCAGGGATTTTGCCCTACTTAGTTCCACTTGGGTCATGGAAACAATGGTGGAGATTAAGTGACACATTGTATTGGGTAACTGCAGTTGCACAAGACCTCAGTGAAGTGTTGAAAAGAGAGAATGTTATTTTGAGGAGTAAGATGTGCCTGACCCAAGCCATGTTATTTTCAGTCACTTCATATGCATGTGAAAGTCGAGTATTGAAAAAGGAAGACCAAAGAAGAGTCGATGCACTTGAATGGTGATGGAGAAGAACATTGAAAGTAGTACCTTGGACTGCCAAAAGAACAAAGAAACCTGTCTTGGAAGAAGTACAACCAGAATCTCCTTCAAGGCAAGGATGGCAAGATGTTGCCGTATATACTTAGGATATTTAGTCAGAAGAGACCAGTCTCTGGAGAAGGACATCATTTTTGGAAAATAGAGGGGCAGCGAAAAAGAGTAAAGCCACCTCAGTAGCATCAACAATGGACTCAAACGTAAGAACAATTGTTGGGGATGTTACAGGGTTGGGCAATGTTTTGTCCTGCGGTACATAGGATTTCTAGTTGAAACTGATTTGATGACACCTAGAAACAATATGGGCAAAATAAGAAATGCCGAAGCATTAAAAAAAAAAAGATGGAAGGAATACAGAGAGTCACTGTATCAAAAAGATTTGGTTGCTGTTCAACCACTTTAGGAGGTGGTATAGTATCAATAATTGGTGGTGTTTCAGAAAAAACCTAATCTCTCAAGGTAGGCTCATTGGAGAAACCAATGGGATACCCGGCTTACTTTCATATGATTGGCCTCTCCTACATGGAAGTCTTGCCATGGCACCTTTCTGTTATTGAGCTGGCCATGGACCTGCTTTTCCAAAGATGAACACCTTGCCATACACAAGACAGTTGAGAGAGTGCCACCTTATCAGTTGTAGGTCAAGTGAATGTCACTTCACCTTTCTGAAGTTCAGTTTGATTCCCGGAGAAGTGGGAAGTGAAGAGGGTCAACAATCTTGCTAGGGTTATTGTTGGAACCACACTCAACAAGTCATGGAAAGTGGGCTTCTAAATATGCATAAAAGTTGGCTGGAGGGACAAGGAATGTTCAGATTTATCATTTGATTCTCTTCCATGAAGAAGCACTGTGCCTTACCCTTCACTGACTGCATGTCCTGGAGCGAACCCATGTCTCATTTGCAAAGAATGTTTCAGATTTCATCTGAATCGGGTGGTATCATCCCCTGGGGGATGCTGGGAGAATTCAGGAGGCTGCCAAAGCAGATGCCTACACATTGTGCTAGATGATGGGCTAGAGGACAAGAGTTTTCTTTAAAAAAACATTTTATTGGGGCCTCTTCCAGCTCTTGTAACAACCCATACATCAGTCATACCAAGCACATTTGTACGTATGTTGCCATCATTAAGTTTTTAATTGCTAGGGAGCTGAGTCATTGATTTTTCCCCCTGAAAATGGAGGGTGTTGGCCAAGTAAATTTGGTAGCCTCTGAACTGAGGTATGTATGAAAGCTCCTCCTTGTGGCATGCATAGCAATGTTTTGGAGCCAGCAGAGGGCGTCAGATCCACTCGGATAGTAGAAAATGTATGGGTTATGTCTGTGTATCAGTTTTATTCAGAGAATAAAGCAGAGCAGAACTCCTGCCCCCTTTGGCTTTATTCTACTTGAGGAGTTGGACAGGAGCACTAGTAGTGGCCACAGCGTATGAGATCTGGCACCCGCAAGCCTCCTGTAGATATGGAAATGTCTCCATTCTAGTGGGGATGGCAGACCTCAGGCCTGGCCAAGTGAGTGGACTCTGGATCAAGGAGAGGCCTCTGACTCCACAGGTGATTAGAGTGGTTGGATGGTCTGCCTGATCTGGGGCTGAGAAGACCTTGAGTTCCATGTATCTCGATTTCCTCTGGAAAAATGAATCAACGGCTTACCCTGCAGGAAGAAACCCTTTAAAGAAGGTGGGAATAGAGCCCATGTGTCCCGAGTTCAGAGGAGAGGTTAAGGACTAATAGTGGCTTCTGAGAGAATGAACCTTTTTGTGTTTCCTTGATCCAGGGACCAGAAATATGCGGCTGCATTTGCTGAATGACAGTTGTGGAAGTTTAGCTCAATGTGAAGTATCTGCCCTTCAGGATAACAGTGGAAGTTGGAGAGGGGACACTCTAGTCAGTGGAGACATGGGCTCTTACTAATCACTACTGGAATACTCCATATTCTCTCTGCCCTGCTGCTTACAAGCCCTTGCAAAACCAGGGATAGACTTCCTCTATTGAACAACATTTTTCAGGGTAATGAGGACGCTCTATCTGAGTCCCCAGAAAATAAACAAGCTGCTAATTCTATGAGTTCAGACTCCTGGAGATTTGGTCTGGTGTGAGGGGTGTATTTCAGAAGAAAGAATTACTAACACGGTCTTTTCATCAATTGTATTCTGAAAGTACCAGAGACTCTTTCCAGATGACTAACATATGCACCATGCAGTCTCATTCACAAGATGCCCAGGCCCCATTTAAAAGTAAATCATTCTTATGGGCTTCCAGGATTAGCTTTTCTTTTTTTCACATACCATAAAATTAAATTTTTCATGTCTGTAACTCCATGAATTTTAGTAAATTCACCAGGTGGTTCAAATATTACTTTGATCTAATTTCAGGATATTTTTGTCATCTTAAAAAGAAACCCTACCATCATTAGCAGTGTATGGTTGAGAAGCAAAACCAGTATTGCCTGAACCTGTAAGTGTAGAGAAAGTGATTTACATGAAGAAATAGTGCACACTGTCGTAGAAGTTGGAAAGCCCAGCCCGGCTCAAGTCTGTGGGTCAAGTGTAACTCGGAGGCTTCTCTTGACTCTTGTGGCTGCAGGGGTTAATGAACAGGAGGCAGGAAGACCACGCAAACCTGAATCATTCCTTGGTTGACAGCCTGCTGGGGGTTCCTGGGATTAGCAGGATCTAATCGGAGGTCAATCAAGCCAGGGGCAGGATCCAGGTCCTACCGTCGAAGTGGGCTAGTGTCTTCACACTGTCAACCCATATAAGAGTTGGCCACACTCTGAGCCAGACCTCCCTCACTTGTATCAGGATTGCGACCAGTATCAAGACCTTCAGATTGAGGAGGTCACATTTTATTGTTTTTCCATAACAGCTTGGCTGCTTCACAGAAGATCTCTCTATAGAGTTGACCAAAATATGCTACATCATATCATGAGAGGATCCTGGCCTACCCAACTTAACATAAAACCTATCCCAAGCTGTCACTCCCTAGTGTCCTGAACATGTTCTCCCGGCTCCTGCTGTGTTAGGTCCTACCCAGTTGGCTCCCACACATCATGTCCCCCTGCTCACCAGAACAAAACATCGCCCACGCGTGCTCCTTCCTCACAGCTGTGTCTGTGCTGCAGCCTATTGTTGCAGCCTCTGGGTCAGTCCATCGCTGAGGGCCTTTCCTCTTCACCGCCCCGCTACCAAGCATGATGTCCTTCTCCAGCTAATGCAATCTCCTGACAACATGTCTGACACATGTGAGACAAAGTCCTCCCCATCCTTGCCTCTAAGGAGCACTCTAGCCCTACTTTTTCCAAGATAGTTTTGTTCTTTTTGTAAGTCATGGTACTTTCTACATTCTTAACCAGCCCTGTAATTCAAATGCTCCAAATCTTTGGTCTTCCTTATTCACTATCTAAAATTCACATGCATATGAGGTGACTGAAAACACTGGCTTGGGTCAGGTACACCTTCGTCCTCAAAGTCAGATTCTTTCTTTCCAACAATCTAAAGAGGTCTTGTGCAACTGATTTACCCAGCTCTTAGCAGCTATAGATCTCCTTTCTAGGGAACTGCTTTGTCTGGATATTGTTGATAAGTAGAGTCATGCAGGGTTTGGTCACTTATGTCTGACTTTTTTTTTTTGGCCATCACCGCCCTCTGGTGGGAGGAGGAGGCCCAGCTCCTAGAGAGCTGCTACTGGATTTGAACTGCCAACCCAGTGGGCCGCAGTCCCGCACACAACCACTATGTCACTGAGGCTCAGCCTGTCTGACTTCTTTTAATCAGCATAATGTTTTCATGGTGTCTCCACATGTAGCATATCAGTACCTTTTTCCTTTTTATGAATGATTGTCTTAAGTTGTGTGGATGTTCATTTTGTTTATCCATTCAGGAATTGTACAATGTTTGGGTTATATGTACTTTTAGTTTTGGGAATATCCATAATACGATTACATAATAACCTTCAAATATATATTTTCAAATGAAAGGTTCATTTTTCTTTTAAAAAATATCATTGATTGAAATTTAATACATATATCATTCCATAGTTCAATCATGTCATGGAGAATTGTATAATTACTACCACAATCAGTTTTCAAACAACCTTTTTCTACATGGATTCCTTGACATCATCTCGCTTTTACCACCCTCTCAATACTGTAACCCACAAAACCCTTATTCTACTTGCAGTCCTTGTATGTTCATCAATCCTGGGTTTCTTATACTGTAAAGTGGAAAAACATAGAACTTTAAGAGGATGTCCTTCAGTGTGACATAACACATCTGAGATATACCCCTGTTTGAATTAACGAAAGACGAGCAACACAATCCAAACCAAAAATATGGAAGATTTTGGAAACCAGATCCAGTCCAGCCAGCCTCCTTGGGGGACAAGGGGGAATCTACTGACAAGGTTTTAACTGTTCAAGTCAGATTTCTGCCTTGATTTACTGTACTCATCTATCCGAATCACTCTGTTTAGTGACCGCTTCCCTCCCTCCCTCAATTTTAGATAGGGGGAGGTCTCAAAAGAGCTTTGGGCTTCCTCTGTCATCAGGCCGCCTGCACACTGGATTCTCACAATTTAGGCTCTGATACTGTCCCCTCCTTTGACATTGGATTATATACTTTACAATCCTTCGGTGACTGAGGATGTGTTTCTTCATGTGCACTGAGTTGACATCTCACTTGTTTGAAGACCAGGGCTTAACATATAATTCTACTCAGTTGGGTGCATACTAAAATTTGGAATTCAATCCGAAGACAAACCCATTGCTGTTGAGTCAATTATGAGTCACAGCAATTTTATAGACTAGAGTAAAACTGCCCTGTCGAACTGCAATCTTGACGGAAGCCGAGTGTCGCCTCGTTGAACCATGGAGCAGCTGGTGAGTTCCCACAGCTGACCTCTCCCTCAGTGGTCAAGTTCTTCACCACTCACCCACCTGGGCTTCAAACTCCAAACCATGCTTACTGCGGTGGAGTTGATTCTGACTAATAGGGACCCTCTAGTCAGTGTGAGAACTGGCCTGGCGGTTTCCGAGGTCTCACAGGGGTAGAAAGCCCCAGGGCTTCCCGCAAAGCAGCTCGTGGCTCTGTACCGCAGCCCAGGGCATAGCCCGTATGCCACTAGGGCTTCTCCTGCATAGCTTCCCAACAACCCGCACCCAACGCATTTCTATCATGTCTGTTCTGATTCAAAGCAGCCCAAGAGGACAGGGTAGAACTATAACTCTTTTTTAAAAAATTTAATTAATTAATTTTTTTTGGGGGGGGGCGGGCATCACGGCTCTCCGGTGGTGGGAGTAGGAGGCCCAGCGTCACTGCTGGAATTGAACCTCCGTCCCAGTGGGCTGCAGTCCCGCGCACAACCACTGCGCCACCGGGGCTCAGCCCGATCTATAACTCTTTACGGGAGCAGAAAGCCTCATCTTTTCCCCGGGGGGTGACTGGTGGTTTTAAACTGCTGACCTTGTGGTGAGCAGATCAACCTGTAACCACTACACCACCAGGGCTCCCCCTCCAGGGCTTATACACCCCTAAAAATAAAATAAAATTTCCAAATATATTATTGCAGTCCTCGTGACCATCATGGTCTTTACGCTCTGCCCTGATTTCTTGGACTCACATACAAAAAGATACTCATGGGCCCCTGTCATCTCTAGCCCTGGGTCGGGGGGCTGCAGATGGAGTACAGGATGTTATCGTTGTGCTTCAGAACATGGGATCCACCTTGGGGACAAGCCTGAGTCAAAGAGCCGAGAATTTTTGTCCAGTACAAGGACAGCTTAGGGTCCCTGCCCACAGGAAGAACTCTGCATGACTTTTGACAAGATGCTACTGGTCTTGAATTGTAAGTGACTCTGCCCCCAAGGCTTCTGATACAAAGCCAAGGCTGTCAAGAGGCCTGCTGCCTGCTGCTTTTATGACCAGTAGTTGAGCCAGTCCATCTCCCCCAGAACCTACACCACACAGGGGAAGACCTGTGAAGCTCACCGAGAGGCCTTCTCACATTAGGCCTCCTGCAGTGGCTCGGGGAGACCCTTACCCCTCTTGGATTCTGGCATGCATCAGGGCTCGCCCCTGGCCCATATTTCCACCAGGTTCATCTGGGCTCATTCTCTTACTGCCACCAAGTCGATTCCAACTCAGAGTGACCCTGTAGGACAAGATGATACTGCCCCCTTGGATTTCCTAGCTTGTAAATCTTTCTGGGAGCAGAAATCCTCCTTTTCCTCATTTGGAGTGACTGGTGAACTCAAACTGATGATGGCTATGAGCCCACCTTTTCTGGAACACTCTCACTATGCCAACAGAGCTCCAGCCTGCTATAGACAAATACTCAACTAGCTTGCCCATTCTTGACTCCGCCTCTTTGTTCAGATCCTTTAACTGATCAGGGCCTTGCTCTTCCTTTCCTGTAGAAGGGGGAACCCAGCTGTTTTGCCCAACTCACTGAATACAACGGGGAAGGTAAACAAGGGCTTAGTGAGCAATTTCTAGGGATCTGAGGTGACTCCTGACTCGGCGATGTCTGGAAAGGGTTGGCAGCTCACTTGAAGGAAACAGCAGTGATAATATTTATAATTCACCCATATGAGGGAGCTTCAAAAAATCCATTGAGTAGCAGATTGAAAAAGAGAGTGGAATTTCCCCACAAACTTTGTAAAAAATAATATATATTTTTAAATTTATTTTTAAAAAATAGGACGGGGAGACGCAGGGTGGTGCTTCACACAACTGATGTCCCCACAGAAAGGAACCCTTCTTCCCTCAGGAAGGGTTTAAGGACACCTCCGCCCCAGAGGAAGGAACAGGAAGTGCCCCGTTTCCACGGGCTGGAGAAGGCAGCATCCCCCTCCTGGCGCCAGCCGCCAGCTGCAGGGAGGAGCTGAGGGCTGAGGCCTGCCCTCAGTGGAGCTGACTAGTGGTGACTCTGTGGTCTATATCCCAGGGGCCCCTCACATCATCATCATCCCGGCTGGCACAGGCCAGGCTCTCCAACCCCCGCTGGACAGGCTGGGAGCCCCTGGAGTGTGAACCAGCAGATTCCTAGAACTTTCCTTTCCTGGAATCTCATCAGGAGTCCCAGTGAAGCACCCGCCTCAGTTCTGGGAATTGGGAACTCCATGCCGGCTTTAGGATCTATATTTTTATTACTAAAAAAGAAAAGGAATTAGGAGTAAGGTTACATTTTAGATCAACTTGGGATTCAACAGTGTAAATTTTTTCTCATCCACACCCCCCCAAGTTGGATTTTACCCTTCACTAGCTTCTTTATGACTCTTCTCCCAATCATCCATGACACCAGAGTTCACCACCCCCACCCCGTCTCCAGTCCATTAGTTACTCTTGCCCATATTGCCCATCCCACCGGTGCCAATCTCCAGAGCCTCTTTCCTTTTGTCTGAATGTCTCTGTGTGTACACACACACACATACACACACACACGCACACACTATTTATATTCTGGTCTTATAATATTTTCTCATTTGTGACTGACTAATTTCACATAGTATGATATTTTCCAGGTCCATTCATTGTATATTTTTTGAGTCAAATGCTCTACCACTGAGCTATATCCCCTGCATATTTTTTGATAATGTACACTATTCCATTACTCCATGAACATCTTGGAGCCCATCTTGTATACCAGGTGCCTTCTGCCAGTCTCCAGTATATTCGTCAATAGATTCCCTGGGACCTCCAGAAAGAATCAAGGGAAGGGTGTTCTGGGTCTGATTTCCTGGGTGCATAGATGTGAATTTATGATGCATCGGCCCCGGTATCCTCACCTTTCCGATGCATAGGACTCCTTTAATGGACTGGAAATGCATGAAACTGAGCCTGGACTCCAGGAAAAAAAATCCCTTATACTAGGTCCCTCAGTGATTTTCTTTCTGAACTTGGTTCCCACTTTCTGGTTCATGATGGGCAATTAACATTAGCAGGAATGTGAGGCTTCCAGACAAGGAGTGCGGGGATAGTACTACCTTTCATGCACTTAGACACTCTCAGGGCCAGAGAGCCAAAGACAAGGGCCACCACCCATGATCTTTATTCCTCACACCTTCCATTGTCTTCACTTTCTGAAATCATTAGCAGTTCCTCATCCTCAGATTTACCTTTTCCATGCATATTTGTCTATGACCTTCTGGAGTGCTGTCATACAAGGTTATCAAAATCCACTCACTTCCTAATTACTCACGACTCGGCATCCTCCTAGCCCTTTCTACTACTTTTTTACTTCCCATTACTGACCTTTCTCAGGGCCTCACATTTCCTCATTCCTCGTACTTGACCTTCCAATACCACTCACTTCCCCCACATTCTAATCCTGCCCCCCTAGCCCTGCCATAGCCCACGACTTGGCACCATCCTGCTCTCCTATGTACTCACTCTCACCGCACCAGCAGCCTGGCACCAGAATCCATCCCTCCTTCCATCGCCCCACTTTGGTTTTATCACAGCCTCTGTCAGGTAGGGATCCTTGATACCATAGGATTTGGCTGTGCTCCGCACGGTCCATATTTTGAAACCACCAGCTGCTATATGGGAGAAAGATGAGGCTTTCTAGTCCCATAAACAATTACAGGTTTGGAAACTCACAGAGCTAGTTCTACCCTGGCCCCTGATGGATGCTTCTTGGGAAGTGTTGCCTTTTTGTAAGAGAGGCACTCTAGGGACTCTTTCCCCCTCCCCCGCCCCTGGCTCTTCACCTTCCTGTGTGCTGCGACTCTATGTCTGCCTCCAGCAGCCACCCCATGTGGGCCACCCAACCCTGACAGCTGTGCCCTGCCACGTTTCCCCAACCTTGGATCCACATAACTGTCCTTACTGGGTGGTGATTTCTCTGCATCCGATGCATCTTTCCGTGTCATTGGCCTGCAGCCATGGAGTTTGAAGAGGACCTTGGATAGCAGCAGACTGTGGACTTGATGTGGGCTGGGATGCCGTCTTGATTTAAATGACTTCTTGATATAAAGTTCTTTCATGTACATATATGGATGTCATTGGCCTTGTTTCCCTGGACAGCCCAGCCTAACACAGCCCCTCACGTGACGCCACTCCTCAAATCTGGAGTCTTCATTCCAAGTGCACATCTGATTGCCACACTTGTGCTTTCCACTCCTCCTGCCACCTCCCTGCCTCCTGACTCTGCAGTCGCTTCCTGAGCCCTTGCACCTCCTCCCTAGCCATGTCTGTGCACCCACTGATGCCTCCTTTCCAATGTATCTTACACCTGCGACTTCTTTGAGCCATCCCTTCTGCAACCATTGCTCCTGCAACCTCATCATTACCACACCTGGAGTTGGTGCTCTGCCCCCTCCCACCTGGTACCTCTCATGGTCCACTTTGGGTCTTCTTCCTCCCATATCCTCACTTATCACATCAGTGTAGCCTCTTGATGCTTCCCGTCTTATTTTTGCTTCACATCTCCTAGTATGGATCTAAGACAGGTCCCCCAAATGAAGGAAATGGCACTGGGGTGGGCAGTGAAGAGCAGGATCAGGGACTAGTTTTCCCTTCCATAATTTTTTCTTTCTATAGCATCCCATAAAAGGCTGAGTCCCTCTGCCTGTCCCTGACCTTCAAGGGGTCAGCCATACCTGCCTCACCCCATTTCACTCCCCTAGCAATGATAGGCTTAGTCATTGGTCATGTAGATCACAAAGAGCCTCAGTGTTGTGGAATCTAGATCAATTGCTAACAAAGTTGCCTTATCAAGAAACCTGATGTACTTTTTGCCTCCCCCCTCCCCCCACCAACTCATTGCAAAGAAAGCACCATAGAACACACATAGGTGTGTGTGTGCCTGCTTACTACCCGGCATGCTTGCTTACTACATCGAGCATCTGTTTGATGAGGGACACACAGAGTCCATTCTTCTACCTCAACCTGACCAGGCCCATGGAACGCTCCATGGCATGTGTGCCAGCATGTGGCATGATTTTCTGTTTGTATGTTAGGCTCTCTTCTCCCACGGCCAGTGTTCATCCCAAAGACACAGCCCCCCCATGTAGATAATCCATACAATTGGGGCTCAGTAGAGCTGGGAGCAGGTTTCTCAGCATGCATTCAGGCCTGAGCTGACTGGGGAGAGGCAAGCAGAGCAGTGAAGGGGCTGTGGGAAGATGAGTAGGCCCAAAGGCCTAGTCATGGATGGCTTGAGGTTCTCAACCAACTCTCTGCTCCAGCATAGTCTGGTGAGGGCTTCCCTCCTGCTGGGGTGTTCTTGACTCATTCTTCTGGATGTGGTGGGTTCAAATATCCAAATGTGAGGAGACAGTTATAACCATATCTTCATAATTAGTATGTGAAATATATGAAGTATGAATCTAAGAAAATTGGAAATCATCCAAGATGAAATAAAATGCATAAACATCGACAACCTGGGCATTAGTGAATTGCAATGGACTGATATTGACCATTTTGAATGAAATAATCATGTGGGTTACTTTGTTGCAAATGACAAATTCAAGAGGAATTGTCAAAAAGAACATTGCAAGTTCTATCTTAAAGTATACTGCTGTCAGCGAAAGGATAATATCTATATACCTACAAGGAAGACCAGTTACTAAAACTATTATTCAAATTTGGATATCAACCACTAAAACTAGTGATGCAGCAATTGAAGACTTCTATCAACTTCTTTGGCCTGAAATTGATCACACACGCAGACAAGATGCATTGATGACCACCAGTGACCGGAATGCAAAATCTGGGAGCAATGAAAAGAATCAGAAGTTGGAAAATAGGGCCTTGATGGTAGAAAAGAAGCTGGAGATTGAACGACAGAATTTCACAAGACCAATGACTTCATCATTGAAACTGCTTTTCTCCAACAACATACACAGTGACCATTTGCTTGAACCTCAGCACATCATACACAGGAATCAAATGGACTGCTCCTGTGGGAAGAGGTGACGGAGAACCTCCAAATCATCAGCCAATACAAGGCCAGGGACCAGCTGTGGAACAGCCCATCGCTGGTTTGTATGCACTTCAGGAGAAAACTGAAGAAAAGTAAAACAAGTTCACAGAGACAAAATGTAACCCTGCGCATATACCACCTGAACTTAGAGACTCTCTCAAGAACATTTTTGACACACTAGACATGCTGGACTGAAGATCAAATGAGTCGTGGAATGATAGCAAGAACATCATATACGAAGAAAGCAAAAGGTCATTAAAAGTCAAGAAAGAAAGAAAACACACAAATGGATGCCAAAAGGGACTCTGAAACTTGCTCTTGAGCATGGAGGAACTAAAGTGAAGGGAAGAAATGAAGTAGAAGAGCTGGAAGATTTCAAAGGCTTGCTCAAGAAAATGAAGTAAAGTATTATAATGAAAAAGACCTGGAGTTAGGAAAACAAAAAGGAAGAACACTCACAGAATATCCCAAGTTGAAAGAAATGAATTTAAAAATTATACTCTAGATTTAAATATGAAAGGTTCTATGGCCAAAATATTGAATGATACAGGAAGCATTTAAAGAATATGGAGAGAATAAGTAATGTCACTGTACCAAAAAGAATTGGTCAATATTCAACTATTTCAAAAGGTAGCATATAATCAAGGCAGATGGTATTGAAAAAGAGGCCAAACTACACTGAAGGCATGGGGTGGGTGGGACTCCAGAAATTTATGGATTACTAATTGAAATGTTTCAACATACTGAAATAGTGTTGTATATACTCACTAATCTATTCTAAGAAATTTGAAGAGAGCTATCTGACCAGCCAACAGAAATAAATTATTCTTTGTGCTCATTCAAAACAAAAGTGACCCAAAAGAATACAGAAATTATCAAACAGAATCACTGATATCGCATGTAAGCAAGACTTTGCTGAAGATAATTAAAAAATGGTTGCATCCTTCACCAGACTTGATCAGAAAACATTCATAAGGGTTAGCAGACAGTTCTAGAACTATCTGCAGGTCCACTTTCTCTCTTCTTTCCCTTTCACTATCTATATACGATAAGCAAGATAAACAGTCCCGAGAAGAAAACAACAGGACTGGTGGTTCAGGGGAGACAGGAGGGAAGGAAAGGTGGGGGAAAGGGAGGAGGAGCCAACAAACCCAGGGACAAGGGAACAGCAAGAGATCTAAAATTGATGGTAAGGAGGGTGTAGAATGCCTGATGGGGTTTGATCAAATACAATGTAGCAGAGAAATTGCTGAGAGCCAGTGAAGGTTGAACATGATAGTGGGACAGGATTAAAGTAAAAGGAATTAGAGGCAAGAACTAGGAGACAAAAGACATTTATAGATATACAAATATAGTCATGCATATATGTAAATATGTAAATATATAATGATAGACATATAGGTCTATGTACATATATTTATATGTTAAGTATCAAGGTAACAGATATTCAACCTCTACTCAAGTCCTCCCTCAACACAAGAACACTTTTTTCTAATAACCTGGCATTCTGTGACGCTCACCTTCCCAACACAATCTCTGAGCAAATGTGGTGAATAAAGCTGATGGTGCCCGGCTATTAGAAGATATAGCTCACAGAAATATGAGTGAAGGGAGACAATGGACTGTGTAAGACACAAAATAGCAACAACAATACATAATTGATCAAGAATTCACAAGGGTGGGAGGGCCTGGGAGAGAGGGAGGGAAAAAGGAGCTTACAGAGAAAAAGTTTTGAAAATGTTGATGGCAACATATGTAGAATGATGGATTTTCATAAGATTTGTAAGAACTGCCCCAATATAATGATAAAAATAAAAACCAACCAGAAAAAAAAGCCTAAGCTATAGCATTTGGGGTTTTAAAGGTTTGAAGTTAAACTAGCGGCCATCTAGCAGAGAAGCAACAAAGCCCACATGGAAGAAGCACACCAGCCTGTGAGATCATGAGGTGTCAATGGGATCAGGTACCAGACATCTAAGACCCAAAATAAAACCATATCAAAGGTGAAGGCAAAGGATCTAAGTAGACACCCAAAGCCCATTGAGACTCGATGAAACACACATCATTTCTTTAGTCCTGGGGTGGTGGTTATGTTGATCACTGGGATCAGTTCTGCCTTCCTCCCCTCCTCTCCCACCTTTCCTCTACCTTCTAGGTGTTGCTATCCCCGTTGCTGATTCAAGATTCCATGTACCATGAGCTCTTATCTCTTATCTGTACCTGTGTACATGCTCTGGTTTAGCCCTCAGGGGAAGGCAGGACTGGGGTCATGATAGTGGAGGGTAAGGAAGCCTCAAGAAACCAGAGGAATATTGTGTTTCATCAGTGCTATACTGTGACCTGGTTGACTTATTCCTTCCTTGTGACCCTTATGTGAGGGGATGTCCTATTGTCTACAAATGGGTTTGAGGTTGCAACTCTGACACACATACACATACACCCTCATTCTCAACAAGATGGTATTGTTGGTTTGTTTGTTTTGGGTCTTCTGATGTCTGTTACCTGATCCCATTGAAACCCCATTATCACACAGGCTGGTATGCTTCTTCCATGTGGACTTGTTGCTTCTTTGCTAGATGACCGCTTGTTTAACTTAAAGCCTTTAAACCCTCAGACACTATATCTTTTGATAGCCAGGCACCCATCTGCTTTCTTCATATTTGCTTATATACTCCTTTTGTCTTCCTCGATAGTGCTGGGAGGGTGAGCTTTCCCCTCTGCTCTGAGCAAGAATGTCATCCTCTAAGCTTGATGCTAGGATGCTGTTCTCTCTGTCTGTCTGCTAGTCTTTCTCTGTCTCTCTGAATGACAGGTTGCTAGATCAAAATATTCTGGTGTTGAGGCAGGACTATAAATATATGTACACAGACATATTCAAATTGTTATATATTAATATATCTACATATGTACATGCCTAGTAAGGGGATGTTGTGTCATGGTGGGACCACCCTATGGTCCTCTGTGCATTGGCTGCTCTGAGCAGTAATGGCATCCTCCAAGCTTGATGCTAGGATGCTGTTCTTTCTGTATGTCTGTCTGCCTCTCTCTCTTTCATCTTTCCCTCTTAGTTTGCTCCTATGTGGTCTGGGAAGACCTGCCATTCTCCCTGGGTTGTATCTTCAGTGTTGTCCTCTGTAGTGCTTTCTTCTGTGGAGAGAGTTCATGTAGCTGGGATAGTGGCCAGCTTGGCCTTGGAGACCTCTCTGTCAGTTCACTGTTTCATGACAGTATGTTGCTCTCAAGGGTTGGTGCACAAGGTTGAGGTCTGATTTCTTTCTCTCTCCTTTTTTTGTGGAGACATAAACAGTACTCTCCCTATGGTGGATTAGTGCCCTGTCCCCCTCAATGTCTTTCCCCTTTCGTTTTATCTTGTCTTCCTCCCTCCTTCATCTCTCCTTTCCCCTTTGTGTCAGTCCCGGTAGACTAGAGGAACAAATTTCAAAGACACGCATATAGGTATAAGGAAAAGGGTATATATGCAAAAGGAATGTGACACCAAGAAGGCATCCCAGTCCAGTCCAGTTCAAAGTCAGAAGTCCGATATTAACCCATATGCCTGAAATCAGTCTATAAAGTCTCCTTCCTACTCATGAAGTCACAGGTCAGTGAGTGCAGAATTCTGGTGCTGGCAGGGTTCTCCCCATGGCTCCTCGCTTCCAGGGCGCAGGGTCCATCAACAGCATGCCGCTCCAGCTTCAGAGGTCTGGCTCCATCAGGGAAAAGCCATGTGGTCTCTCCGCCGGCTCCTCCAGCTTCTCGGACTCTGCAAGCTTGTCTTTTCCATGACTCATTGCCTCTGAGACTAACTCCCAATGACTAGGGAAGATAGCTTCTCATCTTCATGAGGGAAATATCACGAGATTTCCCAGAAGTCTCAGGAGAAAGCCATGCCCACATAGAGACCTCATTGGCTACTCAATGGCTATCTCCAGATTAACAGGCTAGACTCCACCCCTACATTTCAATCATAAAATTAACATAAGCAGATGACTGCCACACCCTTCTTTATGTTCATACGCTGTATGCATCATTAGGCTTGGTCTGTCCCCTGCTTGTGTGCCTGTCCCTCAAACCATAAATTATGTATTAGATAGTCTCTCTTCTGTTTCCATTGTGTTGATTGGACCTACCTCAGTGGACTCACCTTGTATGTGTCCTTTGTGCTTGGCTAACTTCTCTTAGCATAATTTCCTCCAATTCTTCCCATGAGACAATTCCTCCAATTCTTCCCATGAGACAATTCCTCCAATTCTTCCCATGAGACAATGTGCTGCATGTGTCACCATTACTCTTTTTAGGGATGTGTGGTACTCCATTTTGTGTATGTGCCACATGTATATCTTCTAATCCACTTGTCTATAATGGAATTTTATGTTGTTTCCAGAACTTTGCAATTGTGAATTGTGCCACAATAAACATTGGAGCACAGATGACTGGTTGTGATGGTATCTCATAATTGTTTTAATGTGCATTTTTCCGATGGCTAATGATCGTGACTATATTCTCATGTTTATTAGCCATTTGGGTTTCATCTCTGATGAAATTAAAGCACTTATTGAACAAGACAAAAAGACTATCATTTTCAGTGGGATTGCAACTCAGTGTAAAAAAGATAGGAAACAAAATTTCTCAATTGGACTAATAGATAACATGATTAATGGGCAAAATACTGAATGTGTTAAAGATTTCATTTTACTTGAATCCATAGTCAATACTCTTGGAAATAGTAATCAATAAACCAAAGGATATATTGCAGTGGACTAATATGCTGCACAAGACCTTTTTAAAGTGTTAAAGAGCAACGATATCACTTTGAGGACTAAGGTAAGTTTGACTCAAGTCATAGTATTTTTAATTGCCTCATATGCACATGAAAAGTGGATAATGAATAAAGAAGACCAAAGAAGATTTTATGCCTTTGAGTTATAGTGTTGGCAAAAGATATTGAAAGTACAATGGCTTGGGCTGAGCCCCGGTGGCATAGTGGTTGTGTGTGGGACTGCAGCCCACAGGGTTGGCGATTCAAATCCAGCAGCAGCTCTCCAGGAGCAAGGCTGGGCTTCCTACTCCCAACAAGGCAGTGATGCCTTCTCCCCACCCCCCCCAAAAAAAAGAAAGTATGATGGCTTGTCAGACAAATAAACAAATATATCTTGGAGTAAGCATTCTAACCAGAATGCTCCTTAGAAGAGAAATAGGAAGATACAGTCCGAAGTCCTTTGGGTACATTAGCGGGAGAGTTCAGCATGCTTGTAAACTAAAGGATCAGTGAAACAGAGGACGACCTTAAGCAAGATGGTTTGATACAGTGGCTACAAAAATGGACTCAAATTTAAAAACAATCATGGATATGGCCCAGGATCAGTCAGTGTTACATTCTGTTGTACACAGGGTTGCTGTGAATTGGTGGTGCCTAACAGTAGTATATTAGTTACGTAGTCTGCTTTCAGTTTGAGACTTAAGGGTAAAGGGGTGGAGTTTAACCTGACAAACAGGTTAAAGCATGTTGACCTCATTTGGAGGCAATTAGGAGATTAATAACTTGCTGAAGGCGGGGCACATGCTTATTTCCTGCGAGACATTCCTGCAGACAAGGCACATGGAGCTACGCTAGAGGTCTAGAGCTGAAGGAGCCATATGGAGACTCCTTCCAGTGCTGAGATGCTTACAACACCCCTGAATCCACAAGAACACCCACTGACCTGTGATCTTCCTGCATTCAATATCGTTGCATGTATTTCATGAAGAGGACACTATAGATTGATATTGGATATATGGGCAAATGCTGGTCTTATGGACTTGATCTGAATTGGGCTGGGATTTTTTTTTTCAATATTTGACTGTTCTTGCACATGAAGCTCTTTATTCTGTATGCTGATCAAATAAACAGGGAAACTGGATTATATGAAGAATTGGAGGACAGTATCAGATTTGGAGGGCAGCTTTTAACAACTTGCAATATGCAGATAACACAAGCTTGCTTCCTGAAAGTGAGGAGGAATTGAAGCACTTGCTGATGATATTCAAGGATTGTCACCTTGAATATTGTTACAATTCAATGTAAGGAAGAACACAATCCTCACAAATGGACCAATAACTAATATCATTGGATTTTGTTTTACTTGGATCCACTATCAATGCTCATGGAAGCAGCAGTCAAGAAATAAAATTATTTATTGCATTATATAAATCTGCTGCACAAGACCTCTTTAGAGTATTAAAGAGCAAAGATGTTACATTGAGGACAAAGGTGCACCGGACCCAAGCCGTGGTATTCTCCATTGCATCATATGCATGTGGAAGTTGGACATTGACTAAAGGAGACTAAATGCATTTGAATTGGAGTGCTGGAGAAGACTATTGAAAGTACTATGGACTTATAAAAGGACAAACAGATTTGTATCAGAAGAACTAAGGCCAGAATGAGCCTTAGGAGGTAAAGATGGCAGGATTTTGCCTCACATTCTTTGGACATATTCTGAGGAGAGACCAGTCCCTGGAGAAGGAGCTCATGTTTGGTAAAATGGAGGGGCAGCAAAAAGGTGAAACATCCTAGATGAGTTGGATTGACACAGGAGCTCCATCAGTGGGCTCAGGCATAGGAACAATTTTGAGAATGACCTAAGACTGTGCAGTGATTCATTCTGTTGTGCATAGGGTCGTTATGGGTGGAAGCTGACTTGAGGTACCTAACAATAACAACAACAACATGTTCTTTTGTCTTCTGTGGTCAAGGAAATGAGATCATAGCTACTCACCTGGGTCCAGGTGACAGATAAGACTGCCACAATGTTCTTTCTGAGCCGCTGAATGCTACCTTTTCCTGATAAACATATTCCAAACTGCCCACACTCACACCAACAAAGCTCTCCCCAGGGAGGGCACCTATAACCCCAGCTATGAGAAGACAGCCGTACCTCTCCTAACCATTTTGTGAAATGGAATAAGCCACTATGCCTATCCAGATCTCCAAGTCTCCTGACTTGCAAAATGGGGGTTATTTAGGATTTAATGTTTGGTAAATATTGTTAGGTTCTGTTGAATAGGTTCCAAATCATATTGACCCTGTGTACAACAAAATTCAAAAACTTCTGGTCCTGGGTCAACCTCACAGTTATTCTTATGCTTGAGCCTGTTGTAGCCATTGTGTCCATCAATCCTGTTGAAGGGCATCCTCTTTTGTGCTGTTCCTCTACTCTAGCAAGCATGAAGCTCTTCTTCAGAGACTGTTCTTCCTTGATAACAAGTTCAATAAACATGAGACAAAGTTTCACCATCCTTGCTTCTAAGGGGCATTTTGGCTGTACTTATTTCAAAACCTATTTGTTTGTTTTGGCAGTCCAAGGTACTTCCAACCTTCCATCATTGGTCAGTTTGTCATGCTCTGGTGGCTTGTGTGTTTCTGGAAGCTGTTATCACTGGTATTCTGGATATCATCAGGGCTGCTCAAAGTGAACAGGTTTCAGCAGAGCTTCCAGGGTTCTTAGACCAGTCTAAGAATAAAATAAGTACAAGGAATAGGCTATCCACTTGTGAGAATTAGCCACTGAAGACATTATGAATAATAGTGGAACATTATGAGATTCTAAACAGTAATAGGGCAGTTTCAGATACAGTGCCAGAAGATGAGCCCCTCAGGTTGAGAGACACTCAAACTATGACTGAAGAAGAGTTGCCCTCTCAAAGTAGATTCTGTGAGATAATACTTATAAAACCCATGGTTTATTGTTCCATGTAGCTAGTCCACAAAAGGGAGAGGAAAGAATTTTAAAGAAAGAGGAGTGGGAAGCAGTTCAGGGAATGTGTCAAACAGAACTAAACTCTAATGGTGAGATCTTCTCTTGGTTTGGTTTCTTATTCTGTATCATATAGTGGTGGAATTAAATGAAAATCAGATGTTGACATCCTCTGACATAAAACCCTCCATGTTAGTCCAGGTAGACTAGAGAAACAAATTCATAAACACGCATATAGATATAAGGAAAAGGTTTATATACAAGAGGAATGGAACATTGAGAAAGCATCCCAACCCAGTCCAGTACAAGGTCATAAGTGCAATATTAGCCCATGTGTCCGATCCCAGTCTATAAAGTCTCTTTCTGACTCACAAAGTCACAGGCAGAGTCCCAGCTCTGTCAGGGGTCCCTTCATGGCTTCTCGTTTCCAGGGCTCAGGGTCCATCATCAGTATCCCTTGGTGATAGAAACATCTCAGCACTGGCAGGCATCTCTCTGTGACTTTTCTGGCTTCAGAGGTCTGATTCCATCAGGGTAAGGCCATGTGGCTTCTCCTGTAGCTCTTCCGGCTCCTCAGATGCTGCCATCTTGTCTTGTCAGTAGTTCATCGTCTTGGAGACTGACTCCCAGAGACTGGGAGTCCAGTCTCTCTTCTCCAATTGTGAAATACCGTGAGATTTCCCAGAATTCTCAGGAGAAAGCCATGCCCCCACAGAGGTCTCATTGACCACTCATTGGCTATCTCAGATTAATAGGCTAGACTCCACCCCTACATCCCAGTCATGAAATTGACATGAATACATCACCACCACACCCTCTAATGGCTTCCATTATGTTTTGATTTTTTTTTTTTTGGCATCACTGCTCTCCGGTGGTGGGAGTAGGAGGCCCAGCCCCACTGCTGGAATTGAACCTCCGTCCCAGTGGTCTGCAGTCCCGTGCACAACCACTATGCCACTGGGGCTCAGCCCTATGTTTTGAATCAGAATCAAGTGCCTTCTCTTCCACGGGGGTGAACAGCCTGCATAATGGGACCCAACCATCCCCACTCCTGGTCTACACAGTGAGCCATCCCCTCCCCTGAGTGTGGATTGCATTTAGAGATTGGCTCTTAAGGACTAGGGTAAGTCAATGTCATCATGACTATCTCTTCGGCTCTTTCTCTCAGTTGCTCTGTTCTTGTCTCTGTCTCATATTTCTCTCCCTGAGAAGCAGTTGTGTTGTACATCCTGCCCTATGAGGAGGTCTTCAAGACTGAGAGCAAAAGACGATGTAGAACTGAGGTCCCCAGTCCAAAGAATCACAAAACACCGAGGTCTGCCTAAAACAGGGGAGCAAGCAGAAGCAGATCCTTCCCAGGTGAGTCTCACTTGAGACCACAGCCCCAGCCTCCTTAGATATTTAGACGAAGAAGCACCCCACTAAACTATGCCTGGAATCCTGGTCCCCAGAGAGTGTGAGGTGTAACAGCATGCATGGTTAGCCTCTAAGTTTAGAGCAGTGTCTCAGGGACTAGTAACTCATTATGCTCACCTAGTCTTGCGATCCGGTTGCTTCCTCACTCCATTTCCTCCTCTTCCTATGTCTAAGTTTGTCTCAGCATGACTATTTGCCTATCTAATCTTCCCTCTGCACAAACTCATTATCTGTCCCTGAATCTCTGCATCAGGCATGCCTTCTCCCTGGCATTGTGAATATACAAATATATCTGTATAACGGTGCTTTAAAAGAGTGCTGTCTGCTTTCACACTGGACTAAAGTAAACATCGACTGCTGGAGCTCAGGTCAACATTTCTTTGAGGGTGGGACTGCCCATCACAATCTCAGCATTGCCATAAAGTAGCTGGCCCTGTAGTACCCCGTGGTCTGATAAAAATAGTACTCCCAGGAGCAGACCCAGTGGGTCCAGAAGGCACAAGTAAAATGATCTAATAGTTGTCCTTGAATTGCACTATTCATCTTTTAGGCACCAGTGGGCCTTCCTCAGTTTTAACCTATGGCCTCCTAAGGACTCACCAGGACTAGATGGAGGGAGAGCCTCTGATTTGACTTCCCATCAACCCATTGGCCTACACCCAGGGGGAGGTCCAGCAGGAGAGAGGCATATGAAGAGGGACAGAGATTCATTTAGCTGGACAGTAAATGGCCTCTCTGAGAACCACCAATGATCGTGCCCTGTCAGCGTTTCCTGAGAGGAGCAGGGCTATTTGAACATGCACTTCTTCAGACTGCCCTGGTCCCTCGGTGGACTGTCTCCTTCTACGCAGATCCTTCGTCAATGCTCAGTGGCCTCTCTGGGGCTGGCTGAGGTCAGCTCTGCATTTGCAGCTGCAGTTCAAGCGCTGTTCTGGAACCTGGGCAGGTCTGGGGGAGGTTGTGCTGGTTGGTGAGCACTGTGAAACCCAGCACGTGCTACCTGTGGTAGCCAGAGGGGTGCTAACACCCCTCCTTTCACCACTTTTTCAAGGCCTGTTTGAAATGGAGCCAACCATTGCATACCCCAGGATTCCACAGATCCTCCACTGGGGCAGGTGCCTGGATCCCATACCCTGTCTTAAAATCTGACCCCATCCGAGCTGCCTGCCTCATATGAGGACTGGAGAGACACAGTTGACAGCTCCAGCCAGTGCCTCCCTCTGCCCCCTGGTGAGCTGAGATCATCCAGCGCCTTCAGATGAGCAGGTAAGTCCTGATGCTGAGCCCCCCGGGTGAGGACTCCAAGCAGTGACACTACCTGATGTTCTCGGGGGTCTGTCTGGGCCTACATGTGCCCCGGATACAGCAGCTGCTCTGGAGAATCTGCTTTCCCATGGGGCCCAATGTCTCCCCCTCCCCTCCCATGCTCATCCATGGCCTTCTTCCCATGGTTGTCTGCCATCACCCTGCAAATCACCAGTAGAGAAGCACAAAGTTCCCACAAACACAGGCAGAGTCAAGAGTGAATGCTGACGATTTTTATTGAGCTCAGAAGTAGCCCAAAGGGGAGGACTTGGAGGGTAGTGAATAGAGGCGGGGTGTGAAGGTCCACGTTCCAGTCTGGATCACATAGCAAGGCAGGGCTACCTGGGGGCCTAGCTGGAGCAACTGGTGGGGTCAGGAGAGAAGAGGAGACATCAGGTGGGCCATCGGAGGGCCTGGGGGCACAGGGCACATGCCAGGCTCAGAAAACCTCTGTGTTGACCTCAGAGGCAAATGAAGACCTAAAAAGAGAATTGATCTTGATTCTATTAATACAACCTCTCCAAGAAGTAAACAGCTGTCATGGACGTATTTGTGTTCCCCAAGACATGCGAAGGTCTCCCCAGGGCGGCATGGGTCCTAAGCCCCTTGCCTTCTGAATGACATCTTCTAAAGCAGTCAGACACTGGGGAACATGCCCTGTTATGAGCTATCTATAAAGAAAGGGAGCCAGAAGCTAGCTACTAGAGAGACACAGAGCCGGGCCACAGAGCTTCAGACCATAGAGGCCACCGCTGATTCTCTGATGGGGACCCACAGCCTCCAGAAACGTAAGACAGCAGAGGTCTTCTCTTTATGGGCACTGTCTTTGGAGTCATTGGATAGGGAGCCCTGGGGCACGGACCAGCCGGTGACTGGAGATCTTGTAGGAGTGTGCTGTGACTGTGTGTGTCGGGGAGTGGGTGGTAGGTGATAGGGTTTGATCCAGCAGCACCCTGTCAGCCCAACACCGAGGGGCCCTGGTGCTGAGGAGGACAGTGAGATCACTCAGCGGGGGAGTTGGAGCGCTGAGAAAGGAGGAGTCTGGGCCCACTGCCCAGGCTGAGGGGGTGTGGGGTCCACGAGGGAAAAGCTCAGCTTCTGACTGCTGCGGTTGACATGAGGGACAGAGTTCTGAGGACAAGGACCAGGTCCTGACAAGACAGTAAGAC
Source organism: Nesogale talazaci (assembly GCA_004026705.1). NCBI lineage: Eukaryota > Metazoa > Chordata > Mammalia > Afrosoricida > Tenrecidae > Nesogale > Nesogale talazaci. The sequence goes on from PVJH01009026.1 coordinate 79,525, forward strand.
CAGGGTTCCCCCTGCTGGGGCAGGAGCTGTTCTACTTGGTTGGGGTACTCAGACCCCAGGAAACAGGGCCCCCCAAACCTTGGACCACAGGATGCTGGTGACCCAGAACATTCTCCAGACGTGCTCACTCACCCTATGGAGTCTCAGGAGTACATCTCTCTGTGGGGACAAAAAAAACATGAGTGGGAAGGTGCCTTGGCATGACCGGCCCCATCCCTCCCTGCCCTCTGTGCAGGGGTGCCCACGGGCAGGCTGGGCACCCACACTCATCCATGCAGCTCTGGCAAAAGGGAAGGGCCACCCTTTACCTTGCTGGGCGGGGATGACGACGTCCTCCAGTTGGAACCCTCTCTGCTGAATGTGTTGCTTAAATTCTTCCAAGGCCACTGGGTTCATCTCTGGGGTCCTGCCTGAAGGTGACATAGGTAGGAGACCCAGATTTGGGGGTTTCAGCAAAGCCAGGCCCAGAGCAGAGTCGTGGGAGAGACTCCAGGGCCAGAGATCATCCCCAAGGGAGCTGAGAGCGAGGGAGACATGGAGGATAAGACTGCAGATGATAGCTTAGGGAGGAGGGGAAGGCTGCGAACCAGAGAGCAGGCCTCCAAGTCCACACTGCGCATCCTGGTCCCGATGTGGAAGGCCAGTTCCTCAGAGGAGAGGGCCTACCGCTGCTCCCGCTGCCGCCCCCTCCACCCCATGCCCTAGTCCATTCTGTATGATCCGAATTAAACGAACTGAGTGTCTCTCCTCCAAGAAAGGGTCTATCAGAAGACCTGACCTCACTCCCTGAAATGGCCCAGCCCAAAGTTCCTGCCTCCCCAAGGTCCCCACCCTGCTCTGTGCCATCCCTGCCTTTCTCCCCTACTGCAGGTAACTCCCGCTGAGAAGGCCGTGGTCCTAAGACACTGTGGGCAGAGGACTTGCTGGATCGCCTGCCTGGCAGTAGCCATGGCTGCCCCTGGGCTGCCCCAGTGAGGGTGCAGGGTCTTGAATCACATCTGCTCACCCAATAGTTTTGCTTTCTGAATATATTTGCCATGGTGCTCGCCTTTGCAGAAAGCAATAAAGTGATCACTCCCAGGCAGCTGAAGGAGAACAAGTTGCCTCCGACCCCCAACTGTAAACAAAGACATAATTTTTCAGTTTAAGAGATAACACATGGGGTTTCTTAGGTTACACATCCCAGACAGGCTATCTGTTAAAAAAGTTCAATCCTTCTAGTTCCCCAACCAGGCTGGCATCAGTGGTTGTTGTTCCCACAATCCCTGGTTCCTACCCACCCGTGGAAACAAGAGTGGACTTCAGGATGAAGTTAGAGGTCCCTTGGATCTGTGAGCATAGGGTGTCAGGCAGATGAACAGGTAGAAGCCCCAGAAAGGGAGGTAATTCACCCCTCCTGGGACATCCCCAAACTTGCTGCACCGGTGCCTGATGCTTGGTTGGGCAAGATGCTGGACAGGGGGAGGTGGGCATGTTCTGGTGATTGGACAGGAGAGGAAAACTGTCCTGGCACTGTCCTGGGAAATTGTCCCAGGTTGTGGATGGGCCTCCATGGGAAGTGGGGACTCACAGGAGCTGAATTTGCCAGGCTCTCCCGTGTTCTTCAACAATATTCTCTTCTCATGGCACTGGCCGTTCTTTCTGGAAAAACAAGGTCACACCCCTGAGCCTTAGTCCACTCACCTCTCCAGGGGTTTCTCTCTCAAGTGCCCTCACGATTGCACTTCACCCACTTCAGGCCTTAGGGTGTCCCCTGAGACTCTCCCTCAAAGTTAGATGACTGCTATTTTACCAAGAGGCAGCAGTGGAAAGACACAGTAGCCAGAGGAGAAGCCTGTGAGGCTGGTCAGGGAGGGAGGGAGGTGAGCAGGTCAAGCCCAGGGGTTCAGACTCACAGAATGGTGATAGAGATTTCCAGGCGATCATCATTGAGGGCAGTTACTGTCAGGGGAGACACAGATGGGGTTCTCTCTCCAAAATTTCTGTCACTGTTGTCCACCATGGCCTTTACATACCAGGTGCCTAAGATCTG
>PVJH01009027.1:0-81551 GCA_004026705.1 Nesogale talazaci
CAACTCCCATCACAATCCCTAACAACATCAGTTGTATGCAGGCCACTTTTACACACCCATTGCCATCATCACTCTCAAAACGTTCTCCCTCCCCCTAGCCCCCCATTGTCAGCTCCCTATATTACCCTTCCTCCCCCCCTTCCCCTTGAACCCTTAGTAATTTACAAATTATTTTTTCATCCTGTATATTGTACAATGTGTCCCAACACTCACTTTCCTGTTGTCTGTGCCCCGGAAAGGAGGCTACGTGTAGATCCCTGAAGCTGGTTCTCCCTTTCTATTCCTCCATCCCTCCACTCTCCTGGTATTACCACTCCTATTACTAGTCTTGATGGGTCATCTATCCTAAGTTTCCCATATTTCCAACTTCACAGTACATCTCCTGGTCTAGCTGGATTTATGTGGTAAATTGGGGTCATGATAGTGGGTGGAAGGCAGCATGAAAACTAGAGGAAGGTTGCATATTTCATAGCTCCTACCCTGTATCTTAACTGACTCATCTCTTCCTTGTAACCCCTCTGCAAAAGGATGTCACCTCACCTATTGATGGGCTTTGGGACCCCAATCTGTACTCCCCCTCATTAATAATAATATAATTTTAGCTCATTGATGCCTGACACAGGATCCCTTCACCATCTCATGAGCACACAGGCTGGTGTGCTTCTTCCGTGTGGGCTTCATTGCTTCTGAGCTGAATGGCTGCTTATTTACTCAAGCCTTTAAGTCCTCAGACGCTATATCTTTTGGCAGCCGGGCATCATCAACTTTCTTCACCACATTTGCTTATGCACACATTTGTCCTCAGGGATCATATCAGGAAAGTGAGCATGCAAAGTTGTGCTTTTGAATTCTTGAAGCCTGATATCTCATCTCTTTGACACCTCATGATTCCACAAGCTAGTGTCCTTCTTCCATGTGGGCTTTGTTGCTTCTGAACTAGATGGCTGCTTATTTACTTTCAAGCCTTTAAGTCCCCAGACGCTCCATCTTTTGATAGTCGGGCACCATCAGCTTTCTTCACCACCTTTGCTTATGCACACATCTGTTTTCAGTGATCATGTCGGAAAGGTGAGCATCTTGGAATGCCAATTTAATAGAACAAAATGTTCTTGAACCAAGTAGATACTTGAGTGGAGGTCCAATGCCCATCTGTCGTCCTAATACTAACCCTATAAGTATACACATTAATGTCTTTCCCCATCCTCACTTATAAATATATGCCTCTATGTACATACCTGTATTTGAACCTCTATAAATGTTCATTATCGCCCAGTTCCTTCCTCTATTCCCATTTGCTCCCCTCTTGTCCCATTATCATGCTTACTCTCCATTTGGGTTTCAGTATTTTTTCTCTGTTACATTAGTCTTAATCAATCCCTATTGGCCTTCTCTCACCTACCTTGTCCCTGCATTTGTATCAATTGTTATTCCCTTTTTCCACCTTTCCCCCTCCTCCTCCTCTTCAATGTCCTCTACCCTGGAGCCATCAGTCCTGTCATTTTCACCTCCAACCTCTTTGTCCAGTCTATCTTGTCTAGATAGACCTGTAGAGGTAGCAATATGTACAAGAAAGGTCTCCTAAAATGGAGCAACTTAAGCAAATAAAACAATGATAACATCAGCAAGAAACCCCCTCAATGTACTATACAATATGTAACAGAATAATAAAAAATAATAGCAATATGAGCCCTGTTTTTTTAATGCCTTTTTCTACAGCATACCAAGTTGCTCTCATCTAGTCCTGCTTTCAGGCTATGTTTCATTGAAACCTATGTTTCACTGTTTTGCTGAGACATTGACGGAAGAAACTGTGCTTAGGAGCCTCATATCAAGAAACTCAGACTGGGCTAATGTTACATTCCTTGCACCATTGTCTCACACCTTTAGTAACCATTTCCAGGGATATTTCCCAGGCTTCTGCCTGTATATATTAGAAAAACCAACCATGAGTATAGTACACTTCTTCCTGAGTCATCATCTGAACCTCACCTTTAAGAACTTCCTGAGACTTATTTCTAGTGACAGGTCTAGGGGAAATAATGGGTGGTGGGGTGTTTCCTGGGAACTCTCAGTAATATCTTGTAAGGCACCCACCACCAGACAATATTAAAGAGGCAGACCCACCTCACGTTTCAGCTTAAACAGTTTGGTTAATCTGCTCAGGTGTGAGTTGCTTTATTGATACTGGATTAATCATTTCATGTGGGAAGGTTGAATCTTTTTACAGGGGTGGCTTAATTGACTCAAGGGGTTCAATATCCTCCTCTTTTAGATCATCAGTCTGTCTCCATGTGTCTTCTCCACAGGTATGTCAGGGAGAAAGTGAGCCTCTGTCCCTGTTTCAGCAAGCAATTTACCTCTTTAGGGTCTCCAAATGAGGTCATCAAAGTAGGGCTTGAATGACAGGATAGAATCTTCCTTGATACTCTTGATACTCAAATTAAAAGCAGATGATGTAATTACCACAGTAACTCTATCAGTTCTCTCCAACTATATAGAAGAAGAAAGTGCAATAATTTTTTCTGTCTATGAAATCCAGGATAGGTAAATCTATAGAGATAGTAACTGGTTAATAAATTCCTAGGGATATGGCAGGAGAGGTTTAGTGAGGGGGGACGCTAGCAACTATGAATATGAGAAAGAAGAAAATGCTCTAAAATTAATTGTAGTGAATTGTATGGTATGTGAATTAAGCACTGGTTAAACTATTTTTTTTGAAAAAGGAAATGAAGTTCGTCCACAAACTTTTGATATGTTTAAAGAAATTTTTATCAAAATCACAGTTTATATATGTATATCTATAAGTATGCATATTTTATAATGAATACTGAAAAGCACACACTTGATACTTTGAATTTTGAAAATCAAGGGTCAAGTAGGGGACATAATTCAGGTAATATTAATGTCTACCCTATAGCTGGTAAAAGAGCTCTGGTAATGCAGTGGGTTAGGTGTCGGTCTACTCAATGAAAGATCAGCAGTTTGAATCCCCCAGCTTCTCTGTGAAAGAATGATGAGGTAATGTGTTGTGAGGTAGTCTAATTTCATAAAGATTTACAGTCTTGAAATCCCTAAGGAGCAGTCCCACTTTGTCTGATAGGGTTGCTATGTGTCTGAATCAACTTCGCGATGGTGGGTGGTGGTGGATGTAATCAAAGTACCTAAGACCAAGAGATGCTGATGGAAAAATAGCTTATGTAAGTGCAGCACCAAAATAGAGTAGCACACCTAGAATAGACGTGAGGGTGGGTGGAGTGAATGTCAGTGAATGTTATAGTGAATTAGTGAATGCCAGGCAGTTAAGATACTTTCGTGGTTGTTATAAATATTGTGGTGTATACAATATTATCAGATGTGCATTCCCTTCCATTTACCAAGTTATTTTGTCCAGACCTTAGTGATATAGCCTTACTTTGCCTACTATCCAGCCTTAATTTCAAAGTTTTCTTTTTTTACTTGCCTTTTTTCATGGTAGTCATATACAATAGTTATCCTTTTGTTATTGAATCATTTCCCTTAGGTTTATCCATGATGTGAAGTGTTTCACAGATTCATCATAACTCTTCAATTAAAGTTGTATAGTATTCCATAGTTTTCCATTCATCCAATGATGAACTTAGGTTGTTTTCATTTTTTAGCTGCTATGAAAAGTGGTGACATGAATATTATTGTGGTGTACCTATTTCTATTCCTATCATGGCACTTATTTCTTTAGGATATATAGCTAGTAGTGGGGTCATTGGAAGATGTGGTATTTCTATTTCCATTTTTTAAGGAAGTACCCCACAATGACTCTATTATTTTACAACCCACCAGCAATCAATGAGAAGTTTCTCCCGATCTTTGCTATCACTTCTTGCTTATGTTGTTTTTTCTAACAGTTTTATTGGCACATAATTCACATATCATGTTATTCAATAGTTCAGTTATATTAAAAGATTTTGTAGGATCATCTCCATAATAAATTTTAGAACATTATTTGCTTTTTTGCACGCATTGTAATAAGCTCTTCATTCCCCCCCAAACTTACCTTTCACACCTCACAAGAAACCATCATGCAGTAATTGTCTCTATTGTTATTATGACTCTCTTAAATGGTTAATGACTCTATGTCTTCAAATGTCAGTTAACCACCTGAATATCTTCTCTAATGAATATCCTCTTTAATGAAGTGTCTTCTTATATCCTCTGCCCATTTAAAAAGCCTGATTACTTGTTTTATACATATTTTAAAATTTTTTTCTTGTTGAGGTTGTGATAGTTTCCATATATTTTAAGAAGAGTGTGTTGCTTATGTCATTTCTAATTACTTTCCCAGAGTCTGGATTCTCTTTATATTCTTTCAATAAAATATTTTAATGCACTAAATTGTCTAATTTTAAGGATTGTCCCATTTTTTTAATGGCAGTTGATACTTTCTTTTCCCAGGCTTGTTTGTTTTGGGTTCTTTCTTTTTAAAAAATCATTTTATTGGGGTCTCATACAACTCTTATCACAATCCATGCATACATTCATTGTATCAAGCACATTTGTCCATGTTTTGACCTCATCGTTCTCAAACATCTGCTTTTTATTTGAGCCCTTTGTCTCAGCTCCTCATTTCTCCCCTCTCTCATGAACTCTTGATAATTTTAAAATTATGATTATTTGGTCATATCTTACACTGCCCAATGTCTCCCTTCACCCACTTTTCTGTTGTCCAATCCCTCAGGTAGATCCTTATAATCAATCCCCCTTTCTATACCCCCTTTCCTCCACCCTCCTGGTACTGCCACCCTCACATCTGGTCCTTACGTGATCAACTGCCCTGGATTCCCTGTCTCCAGTTCCTCTCTGTACCAATGCACATCCTCTGATCTAGCGGTATTTGTAAGGTACACTTGGGATCATGATGGTGGGGGAGGGGAGCATTAAAGAACCAGAGGAAAGTTTTAAGGTTCATCATAGCTACACTGCTGGCTGACTTGCTCATCTCCTCCTCGCAAATCTTCTGTAAGGGGATATCCAGTTGCCTACAGATATGGTCCCCAATATCTATCCCCCCTCATTCACAATGATAGGATATTTTGTTCTTTAATTCCTGATACCTAATCCCTTCAACACCTTGTGATCACACAGGCTGGTGCGCTTCTTCCTTGGAGACTTTTTTGCTTCTGAGCTAGATGGCCGCTTGTTTAACTTCAAGCCTTTAAGACCCCAGACACTATGTCAGCTTTTGTCACCACATTTGTATATCTATCCATTTGTCTCCAGTGATCATGTCGGGAAGGTCAGCATCATGAAATGCCAGTTTGACACAATAAAGTGTTTTTGCATTGAGGTAGTACTTGAGTGGAGTCCCGATATCCATCTGCTACCCAAATATTAAACCTATAAATATGTGCACATAGCTCTATTTCCCCATCATAATATATAAATATATTAACATGTACATCTACATGTCTGTTTTTAGACCTCTATAAATATCCTTTGCCTCCTAGTTCTTTCATCTATTTCCTCTTACTTTCCTCTTGTCCCCTCTCATGCTCAGCATTCATTTGGGTTTCAGTAATTCCTCCTGGTTACATTGCTCTTGATGGAGCCCTACCAGGCCGCTTATACCCTCCTTAACCCTGATTTTGTTGTTCCCTTATCCCTGGGTTTATTAATGCCACTCCCTTTCACTATGCCCCCTCTCACATATCTCCCTGATTGCTTATCCAACATATCTTATCTAGATAGACCTGCAGAGATAATAATATGCACAAATACAAGACAGAGCAAAAACAAGTAATGAAAGAAAACAAAACAATAGCAGCAAAAACAAAAACAAAATACAATTATGTAAAAATAGAAAAGCCTGAAAAAATATAGGAAAGCCTGTAAATAGTTAACGGTGACAGTTATAGTTTTATGTCTTAAATTTTGAGTTAGTTTTTGTATATGATATTAGATATGAATCCTGCTTAATATTTTTGCAACTGGATATTCAGTTTTTCTAGCACCATTTATTAAAGACTGACTTACTCATTTAATATTTAAACAAAACAAATATTAAATGTAAATCAAAGATCAACTGCTCCTATGTGGATTTTTTGTATACCTTCAAAGGAGATGAACATCAATGACCTTGGATGAAGTCTGAAACAGTAGAGACAAACCTAATTTAAAAGACTCATTCCCTCACTTTTGGCTACTGACATGTATTTTTTTATCTCTTTACTTGTTCTCTATTGTACTACCTTTTCCCCACCTTCTACTCTGACCCTGATCCTTTGCACATTACTTTGCCTTGACATTATATATTGGAAATTCTCTATTCTGAGAAAATACATCTGGTTTACTGTTTAACCCTACAACAACAAATACTACCATTGTGTTAGTCAGGGTTGACTAGAAAAACAAATGCCTAGACACTTTGTATATGAGAAAATTTTATATCAAAGAGTAATTGTGCATTTAGAAAATATCCCAACTCAGCCCAGATCAAGTACATAAGTCAGATATTAGCCCATATGTCTGATACCGATTTATAAATTCCTCTTCAGACTCACAAAACAAATGCAATTTTGCTCACTGCAGAAAGATCACAGGCCTGTAGCAAGAAAGTCTTGCAGATTCAGTGGTGGTAGAAGCATCTCAGAACTGTCAGGTGTCTCCACGTGTCTCCTTCAGCTCCCAGTCTCTGGGTGTGTCAGTGTAGCTTGATCGGGCTTTGTCTCACAGGGAATGAACCTGTGTCCCACCTTCAGTAAGCTATTTATGTGTCCTTAGTGCCTCCAAATGAAGTCATCAGGCTGCAACCTAATTAACAGGCTAAAATTCACTCCTTCTCTCCTAATACATTCAAATTGATAACAGATTATGTAATTACTAGAACTATCAGATGAATTCTGGCTCATAGTGAGCCTATCTTTCTACTCATAAGGAAACTCACTTGACTCATTATGGTGACTCATAATGTCCCTATTGGACAGAACAAACTTGCCCCTAATGGTTTTCTAAGATTGCATCTTTTCAGAATTAGAAAGTCTCATCTTTCTTCTGTGGAGCTACTGGTAGCCTTGACCTGATAATCTTGATGTTTAGTGGCCCAACACAGCTCCAAAGCACCCCGACTCCTATGCTCTCTGTCTCATGGGCAATTCCATTTGCTTTTTAAGGACAACATCATAGTAGCGGTTGTTGAGGTGTTGATACAGGAAAACATGGCGTTAGGGCCCTGGTTTTCCCCTGGAAGAAAGGTGATAAATCTGGTTAATAATAATATAATGCCTCATCTTTATAGCCCTTTCATATTGGAGATATTGATCTAAGTATACTTTACCTACAAAATCTCATTAAATTCTAGATGTAAAGGGTACTAAACACACTACCATGTATTTGGTTCTGTTCATTATAACTCTTCAGGGAAGATTAAAATCTTAGGGCTTCTCAGAGTGTATATTATTACAGAAACGGATAGTTTTGTGGATTTGAGCTCAATGGCTTTGAATCACCAACCTTGTCATAAGTTGCTCAGTACTTAATCTAAAGTCCCACCACAGATCCTAATGGAGGATGGTACATGAGCAAAACTTTTGACTAAAGAGATGAAGATGGTACTGCTAGGTGCCATCACATAGCCACTACAAGTACAGCAGAGGGAAATATGGCCCTGTCCCGGACCTTTCTCAGGAGTGCTATCCTGGAGCCCGGTGTTGCTGCTACTTTATCCGTCCATCTTCTCCACATTATTGGAAGATATTTAATAGCACTAGTTTCATTTGCTTTGCATGCTGAAAAAATGATATGGTGTCTTGTTCGGCCTCCTATAACTAAACAAAGAAGATGGACCAGCAAATCCCATGCCAGCCTAAGTCCAATTGCCACAAGCCTACAATCAGACATGCTTCCCCACCCTGTCTCTTTTACCCACTTCTAACACCAACCATCCTGCCCATGGCACTCTACTCCTCTGCTGGGTTTGATATGTCATTGTAATGGCCACCATGTTAGCCCAGGTAGGCTAGAGAAACAAATCCAGAGAGCTTAATGTGTGTAAGACAGGGCTTTATATCAAAGAGTAATTGTATATTAAGAAAACATCCCAGCCAAGTCCAGATCAAGGCACTAAGTCCTATATTAGTCCATGTGACTGATAAGAGTCCATAGATTCCTCTTCGGATTCATGCAAGATATGCAATGATGCTGACAGCAGGAAGATCACAGACCAGTGGGTGGAGAGTCCTGTGGACACAGTGGTGGTAGATGCATTGCAGGGTTGGCGTGGGTCTCCACATATCTCCTTTAGCTCCAGGCTCTTGGCTGCCATCAGCCTAGCTCCATGTGTCTTTTGGTAGAAATGTGTAGCAGAGAGAAAGTCTGGTCCTCTTCTCAAGAGAAAAAGAGCAATTCCCCTGTTTCATCCTGAAGGGTGTGCCCTTGTAACCTAATTGTCAGGTTAGACTCCCTCTTCACTCAAGTTGACAAGAGATTATGTAACTACCACAGTCACATAAACCCAAAGATGATGTTCACGGTTACGCCACTTTTTAAGGAAGCGATAATGGTTACACGTTGGGCTGAGAGCTGCATGGTGGACAGTTCAAAACCCTGAGCACCTCTGCAAGAGAAAGAGCAGGCTTTCCTCTCCTGTAAGCTGTAACAGACTCTGAAATCCACAGGACAATTTGCCACGAGGAACCATTGACTCTGTGGCAGTGAGTGAAACCATTACTAAGATCAGATACAGTTGTTTTGTCTGAAGGCCCCTTCTCAGCAATTTGGCAGGCATCTTTCTCTCCTCTGAGCCCTGAGTTCCTTGGTTTCCGCCTTGTCCATGGGCCAGGAAAATCATGCTCTTCCTCATGATGTCAGTGCTACTCCTCTGCTCTGTCACATGACCTCGAAGCAATGACCCCTGGTGCCACTTTTATTTCTATCACTTCAGATACGAATCCCCGATACCTTCTGCAGATGGATACTTGATTTTCACTCTTTCTGATGGTTCACTTCTACACCAAGTGGAAGATCAAAAATAACCATGTCCTCATCTCAGTGTTTCACACATTTGGTTTGCATGGTCCAACCAATTATTTGGTGAGAGTTACAGAGCTATGGCTAGCAGGGTCATATTAAGTAGTTAAGAGCATTTCATAGGCATTATCACAAGTTTACTTTGAAAGGAGTTTTGTAAAATATATATATATATATATATATATATATATATATATATATATATTTAATATGAGTAAGCTAAGTTCCAGAGAGTTTAAATAATTTTCTTAGGGTCACACAGCTACTAAGTGATGGAGTGGGTACTTGAAACAAGATTGCATTAATTCATTGATGTTCTCACACTGCACATTTTTATAGGACCAGGTATCCTTAGCAGCACAGGAACTTGAACACCAGCCTACCTCTCAGCTTATTCTCTCTTCGCTTTCACCTATTTCCCAGTACTTACTCTCAAAGTGCCCTTCCTTATTCTTAGGTGTACCTTTTCACATCACATTTCTATTGCCTTATAAATGTGAGTGTCCACTATGAACAGACTTCCTCCTAGGCCTTAATACTTGATTCTCTTATATGAATGAGCTAGATATGATTCCTTATTATACATATGCTTATGGATATACCCATAATCACTAGAATACCCTATATTAATATACCTACATGAATTAGTAGTAACTTACCAAAATTAATTAGAAAAAAATCCTCTCAGTACTCTTGATTGGAATGTACATTAATTTCTCTTCAACACAAGGTCCTAAAATCACCTGGGTTGTTCAACACATTTATAGCCAATATTTACTTGTTTTCATGGGTCTAGTAAACTATATAACTCTCCAATTGAGTAAAGCAAGACATTCATCCATACTTGATGACAACCCATCCTCTTAAACTGCTTTGCTCTTATGTGACATTTGGCAGGCAAATCTGGACGTGTTTCCAACGAAATTTTTGAAGATTGTTCTCTGTTCTCTGATAGGACTAATAGAGGAGGGAAAAAAATCAGACTGTGTGGTGTTGATAGGTGTATCCTTCAGATCTCAAATATTCAAAGGGAAAGAAAAAAAGGTGTGTGTGGGGGCAGTTCTATTTACATAAAAAAAGTTCATTTTAGTGGGTTCAGCATATCTTTTTGTGTCAATATAAAAATATTTTAAGATATTGGATCAAGGTCCAGAAGAAGAGCTTGACAAGATGAATACTTCTAACACCTGCCTGCAAGCTGCATAGATTTAAAAATGATAAGCATCTTTAAATGCACTTTTTCAGAACTCCTTTAATTCATGGGGAAAGGGAAAAGTAAGAAGTGGATACACAGGAGACTAAATAAAGACCAAAGGGGGGAAATTCCATGATCTTTATATATTTCCACAAACTTTTTGAGTTTCATCACATAGCAATTTGGTTTCTTGTGTTATTCCTTGAAAAACAAATCTTAATCAGAGGGAGTAGAGAGCGAAGCAGTCTGTGATAGTCAGAGAACTGCACTGCCAGCAGGCTATCTGCATATTATTTGTCGATCACCACCTGAGTGGGCCTCTAATTCTGAACCACAGCCCTCACATGAAACTATCCTTCTCCTTTCTCTCTCAAAGGCCGATCTCTGTGTACATGGGCCCAGGACCATGAAAAAACAGGTACTAATGAGCACATTGCTCACTTTCAGGATACAAAAAAAAATTAAGAAAATACATGAGTGAAATTTTATTTTTCTTTCTCCTGATAATATCTTCAGCATATGTACTTCCTCCCAGCCTATTGGCAATGATGTCAATGGACTTTCCTCAATGGCTATTTCATGTGCGAGCAATTTTATCCAGGAACTTCCTGTTGACAGTAACTGCCATTGTCCCACCATCTGCCATAGGAATTCCCTTCACTCACAGACTGACTTCCTTCAGAAAGCCTTTGGGAATGGCTTACCTTCAGCATTGGAAGTCTTACTGAACTAAATGAAGCCCAGGTAACTAATAGTGAAAATTTGCTAATTCCGTAAGCATGAGTCACATGTTTAAAATAAAACAAGGAAATATACATCATGTTTTTACACTAAAGAGCTATGAGCATTGTGGTGGAAGCATTGGACAAAGGAGCCCGCAGATTTACTCTGGCCACGAAGAACAAGGGATTGAGAAGAATCTTCTGGTTGATAATCTTTTCTTTCAAGAGAACCCTATGATTCAGTTAAATAGTGATTGTTTACTATTAGCTCAGGGAAATGTGTAACTGCAAACACAAGTCTTCTTATATGGCTTTCATAAGGCCACATCATCCATTTCATCCAGGAGTACAATTGCCATACTCTGCCTAGGACAAGGTCAAGTACCAATAACCAGTTGCAGGGCGCTCACTCTGAATTGTGGACATCGACCCCTGTTTGGTTAAAGAACGCCACAGGATTGTCCATGGTGGGCTTTTCACTTTTACTCTGAGCTGTCTTGGGGTGAACACAGTCACCCAATCTTGAGATTAGAAACAGAGCGTGTTAATTCTCTGAGTTATCCACTAAGAATGCCCTCTGTGCAAAAAGAAATATTTTTTAAGATTTTTACTTTAAACTCTGTAAAAGTCCAATGTTGCTTTCACTCTTACCTTTTTTTTTTTTCTCTCGCACCCATTCAATCATTTTAAAAGAAAATAGTCTGTACTTGTCTCAAGGCATAACATATACTTGTAGAAAAAATTTTGCTCTGAATCTGGTGAAGTTTTATAATGTAGAGAATCAGATTTACAGTCACAAATTCAAAAACAGTTTGTTTCAATTCATCCATTGTCATCCCCTTACTACATCATCTCATATTTCTCGTTTCCTTTCCATTCCTCTTTTCTTAGCTCCCTATATTTTGTCCTAAGTTAAATGCTTCCATTTTGATCTTCAGTGGTTGTTTGTGCTAACTCGTGGTTCGCTTCTGTTTCACAAAAAAAAGCTTAACGAAGAACCAACATCCTGGGCACTCACCAGTATCTGCACAGCCAGTAAGTCTGGTCTCTTTTATGATTTCCAATTTAGTTCCATATTTTCCTTCCACTCGACTCAGGACCATCTTACTGGTTTGCTCTCTGAGCAGCTGTTAGTGGTAACTTAACAACATCTCATTCCACTGGTCTCATATGTATGAGTCAGTAAATCCATTGAACTAACAGGTTCTTTGTGGCTCTCACCACTATTTCTTCCTCTACAGGAGAAGGCCTGCTACATCTTAGATCCCTGCTTGCAAACTTGTACGACCTCAGTCACTACTCAGCAAAGCAGGATGTAGAAAAGTGCTTTTACGGTTTATGTTGGGATCATTGTGCTTGGGGTTGCCTTAAATTGTAGTCCTGTATTTCCAGGTCCAATGACACATTCCTTAAAAATTTGGTCATACATTTCTCCTACATAATTCACTCTATTGATGGCTGTATTTGTAGAAAAGGTTAATCATGTAGGTTGTTTTAGGTGTCCCTGACTTGGTTCTTCCAACATTCTTCACCAGCACCATGATCAAAACGCATCAATTGTTTGGATACTGTCCTTATTCAATGTCAAACTTTCACATGCATGTGAAGCAATTGAAAACACCATGGTTTGATCAGATAAACTTGTTTTCCAAAGTGATAAACTCGCTTTTCAACAATTTGACAAGGTCTTGTGCAACAACAATTTCCCAGTGCAAGATCTTGTATGATTTGTTGATTGTTGTTTCCATGAACAGTTATTATGGACTGAAGCGAGATTAAATCATAGACAACTTCAATCATTTTTCTATTTATCATGATGTTGTCTCTTTATTTCCTCCTTCCTGGCACTCTATGCCTGGCTCCAGGGAGTGTATATGTATGCCCCAGTCTGGCGAGCCCTCTGTACCCAGACAAGTTTTCACCAACCTTGCATCCATGCAACTCTGTACCTCCAGACCTGTGACCTTTCCGCAGGTGCTTCACCTTTCTGCATCATCAGCCTTTGTCTATGTGAGTCTGAAGAAGGCTCTGGTACCATGGGGTCCATGGGTTTGCATTGAGCTAGGCTGGGATGCTTTCTTGATACTGCTACTCCTTGATATGATATTGCTACTCCTTGATATAAAGGTTCTTCTTATATATACATGAAAAGTTTTTATTTCTTTAGATTTCCTAGTCTAACACAAAATACCTTGCTGGTATTTAAAATTATGGTGCTATAACTCCCTCCCTCACAGTCATGTGCAAGCCCGTATGACAAACAAGTGGTGTGCATATACATCTAAATACACATATTCTATTCCCACCCTATATATAATTATGGGTATCCTTCCCGTCCCTTTCACACACCTGTTCAGCCAAGCATGTCCTCATAGATCACCACTGCTGCAGGATCATGTAAAACACTATTTGTCTCTGTTGTCTTTAATGCTTGCAAACTTCCCAGTATCTTCCACTGCCTCTAAGTATTTTTGCAACCTCTTATTATATATTGTTTTCCTCTTTCCCAGAATTAGTATTTGTCTACCCTCTGTATAGTTCTTGCTATTGAGAAGTGGGTGAAACTTGATTTTCAGGCTATTCTGATTACTGTTTTAATGGACAACTTCAATGGTAAACTTAACAGACAACTTTAATGGTAAAGTGAGCAATGTTTTTATGTGGTTCGATTGACAAGAGTTTAGCATTTATATTATTAAAGGAGCAAAATGGGGCTCACAAGAATGCATGGATTTAAACAACAATTAACACATTAAGGTTTTATTAACTGCGGTTACCTAGTGAAAAACACTGGGGATAACATATCATATAATAAATATCATCTATAAGTACCTTGTAATATTTCTTTGGGTTTAGAAATAAGTTGATATTCTTAGAAACTATTTACAAAGGTTAAAACCTCACTAAGAAGAAATAAACTTAATGACACAGATGGTGTGTAATATTGTTTGTATGTATATACATACAAATTGACTCACAGGGATGTGAAGAACTTAAAATAGATCGAAGCTGTTTTAAATGATGGGTCAACAACTTTCATTGCTGAGTTGAACGGGTATATGTTTTAATATGTGTTCAAAATATTATTGGTTTATATAACCATGAACAGAGATAGAATTTGAGTTAAAGAATTAAAGCTAAAAAAAAGACACCAAAATGTATGAATTCAATAAGATTAGCATCATGTGTCTGCAACTAACAAAAAAATAAGTAAGTGAATATTTAACTTTAGAATGAATAAAGGATTTTAAGCATAGATTCAATAACAAATTTTATGTGGAGAATTATTCATGTATTTTGTTACAGTGCAACATTCCTTCATAGCAAAATGTGCCATAAGTCAAATTAAGTGACAAACTAAAAATTAAGTCATATTTAAGACAAATGCAAGTAAAGGTTAATATTTATATGTATGACAGTTCCTGGTAAATCAATAAAAATTCACTCACACCTTAAGAGGATAATGTGTATGCGAATGTATTTTCCATTCAGTTAAATGCAATCATTCTGGTGTGAGGCACGCTCAAGCCTTACCGATTTTATAAGCGCTACCCACACTGAGGTGCACACACGGGAGTAGATGCCCTCTCTCCTCGATATTGAAAGAGTCGGGCATCCATTTTGCTGTTTCCTGGAAACAGGAACACAAAACAAAACAATAATCAGAGTGATGGCACAGGGACCAGAAAACATACTTATTTAATCCTTGGCCTCATGCTAGAGTATTCAAGGTGATTTTTTAAATGTTTTAGCTTTAATGAAATAATGCTATTTCTTTGAATGTGGCCTTTAAAATAAATATATATTCTATTTATAGACATATATTGTCCGAGTTATACACACGGATTAATGGAAAGCCATTATGTCCTTTGTAAGTGTATAAAGTCAAGAAACCGATCTGCATTTGTCTTTATTCTGACCTCCTCTGACTTGCGCTTTCAATCCCTATCTCAGTAACTTCTTATGTTTCTAAGTCCATTGATCCTGTTTAAGTTACCAGGCGCTGGTGAAAATAAACAAGCATATGTGTCTCATCCAATTATTACACGCCATTCTTTGCAAGAAAGCAGCCTTGACCCAGCTTAAGAATATTTTGCTTCTATGTACTTCTGCTTCATTTAAATAGGACTGTCATTATTCACCCTGCTTTCAACATTATTTTCCTTCCTTTTGTCAGTCTGCTTCTAGCCTTCTCCTGTCTCCACCCCTGCTTCCAAGGAACTGATTTGCTTGCAATTCCCTCTATGATGTCAATGGAGACAGCATCAGTTAGAGCAGATATTATGCACATAGCAGCAATTAGAGGTTCAATGTAAGAAACCAGATCAGGATATATCATTTCATTATCAATAAAATAATATCTTAATATTTTCTCTCAGTTTAATGACTTGCAAGAATCTGCTAAAAGTGATTTTACTTCACAAAACAAAACGGCCTGTTGATTTGGCATTAGCACACTCGGCTTTGTATGTTTTAAATAAAGGAATGGACAAGAATGTCCCTTACAGAAAGCAATAGCATCAGATGAAGATTTTTTATTTGTTTAAAATTCAGCTTTAAGTTACTATTTAGGGCTGAGCCCTGGTGGCATAGTGGTTGTGTGCGGGACTGCGGCCCACTGAGATGGAGGTTCAATTCCAGGAGCGGCTCCACAGGAGCAAAGACTGGGCCTCCTACTCCCACCACCAGAGGGCTGTGATGCCCACAAAACAAAACAACAAAATTACTATTTAATTCATCAGTAATGCACTGCAAAAAGCTGGATAGATAGCCCCATTGTTAGATATTGTTAGATGTTGTTAGGTATCCCCATGTCAGTTTGGAAACATAACAACTCTTATGCTTAGCAGAATGAATTTTTGCCAGCTTCTGTGCCTCTTCACAATTATTGCTAGATTTTAACACATTTCTGCAATCCACTTCTTGAGGATTTTCATTTTGCTGACACTGTACATTTCTCAAGCATGATGTCCTTAGGAAGCAACTGCTTTTTTTCTGATAATACCTATGTCCAAAGCTTGTGAGATAATGTGTCATTAGCTTGACTTCTAAGGAGCATTATGGCTATACTTCTTTGAAAGCAGATTTGTTCATTCTGTTCAATATTCTCTGCAAATTCTGTAAATCATAGGCATCAATTATTTTTCAGTCTTCTTATTTATTTTCAAGCTTCTATGTGACTATGCAGTGACTGATAATCCTATGGGATAGGTGCACCTTCGTCATCGATAAGTGACATCTTTGTTTATTAACACTGAAAACTTGAAGTGGTCTTTTGCAGCACTGCATCCATGGACATAGATCATTGACTTAAGTGAAATAAAGACCTTTACATCCGTGGTTCTCACCCTGGGGTTCCTGACCCCTTTGGGTGTCAAATGACCCTTTCACAGGGGTTGCCTAATTTATAACAGTAGCAAAATTGCAGTCATAAAATAGGAACAAAATACTTTTATGGTTGGGGGGTCATGGCAACACCCAGAACTATATTAAAGGGTTGCAGAACTAGGAAAGTTAACCATTGCATTACATATTTAATCTTTTCTCTGTTTACCACGGTCTTGTCTTTTGGTACATTTGTGAGGCTTTTTGCTTTATGTTGAGTTGAAATCCATACAGAAGGCAGAAATCCTTGATCTTCCTCAGTGAGTATATTTCAGGTTCTCTTTCAGCATGCAAAGTTGTGTCATACATGCATGTGGTAAGTTGTTAATGAAGCTTCTTCTATTCCCAATATCCTGTGCTTCTTATAGTCCAGTTTCCTGGGTTACATTTTCAGCCATAAATTGAACAAATATGATAAAAGATACCACCTCAACACAAACTTTTCTGAACTTTAAACCACACACTGTTTTCTTATTCTATTCAATAATGACTGCCTCTTAGCCTATGTATAGGGTCCTCATTTGAATTTCCGTTTTTGTGTGTGCAATATTGCTCACCACTTGGGGCGATCCATAGGCAAATGACTTTGCATCGTCATTAAAACACAGGTAAACATTTTTTCTCATAGTCTTTTCTTTCAGCCAAGATCCAGAAGACTTCAGAAATTATAACACTTGTTGCATATCTTCTAATCTTGGCTCACATTTTTGCACTGTACTATTTTTGATTGCTGCAATCACTTTTGCATTATCTTCATCCACATTTTACTTTTGTGTGATATTAATAATATTGCTTTGTAATCCTTGCATTTTGTTGGACCATCTCTCTTTGAAATGAGCACACATGGTAAATTGAAAAGGCAACTGAATTCCAAATTTCTTAGCAAAGACAAGTGAGCATTTTCAGCAGTGAGCCCATGTACTGAAAAATCTCAAGTACAAGTCCATCAACTTTTGTGGAGCCATGCTTTTGTGCCTGTACTTTCAGTGATGGTTGCACTTCTTCCTTCAATATCAACAACTCTTGATCAATATTCTTCTTACTGATATAGTTGAACATTAACCAGCTATTTTTTACATGGAAATTCTGTGTATTTCTCTTATCTTCATTTCGTGTTTTCATTATTGTTCAATATTTTGCCCATAGAAACTTTCAATGTTAAAACTTAGCTTGATTATTTCTTTTTTCTTTCATCTTTAGAAAATTTGATTTTATTTTTCATTTCCTAACTCCAGAAACTAGCATATTTTATTATAAAACTTCTGTTGATATTATAGAATTTCCCCATGAAATCTTCTTTTTAGTTATTTTACTTTATTTTTTCTTTAATTGGGCTTAATTACTCTACATTCAAATGCAAGTTTCATGGTCTCTTTCGACATTCATTTTGTTCTTTCTTCCTTTCCAGTCTTCTTAGTGGACTTTAGCTTTCTGCATAGTTAATATTTTCCTACAGTTCACCTAGTTTTCAATTATTTGTGTTTGTGTCAGTCCAGGTAGAGTAGAGAAACAAATTCATAGACTTGCATATAGATACAATGGAAAGGTTTATATACAAGTGAAATGGAATGTTGGGAAAGCATCCCAACCCAGTCCAGTCCAAAGTCATAAATCCAATATTTGAACCATATGTTGGGTATCAGTCTATAAAGTCTCCTTCTGACTCACGAAGCACTTGCAGTTGAAGCATGCCAGCATTGGCAGGAGTTTCATCAGGGAAAGCCCATATGGCCTCTCCTCCGGCTCCTCCAGTCTCCAGGAATCAGGATCGATCAGCATGCTGTCATCTCGTCTTGTCAGTGGTTCATCATCTCCAAGATTCAGAGTCAAGTATCTCTTTTCCAACTGGGAAATACTGAGGCTTCCCAGAATTCTCAGGAGAAAGCCATGCCCACACAGAGGCCTCATTGACTACTCATTCGCTATCGCCAGAATAACAGGCTAGACTCCACCCTTACATCCCAATCATGAAATTGACATCATGAATACATGATCACAACAGTGCAAAATGGCCAAAATGAATATATAATATTTAAAAGCTGAAATCATTTAATATAAGAAGTTGCTGCTATTGTAGCTTCTTTGTGTAATGGCTCCTTCTCAACAAATAACTCTCAAATGGATAAGTGGATTCTAGAACAAAATCTACGACTATGTTTTCTAATCAGAGTTTTTGGATACTAGATCCCATGGTTTAGGGGATAAGTGCCCAGGCCCTGAAGTTAATCTATCTAAGTATATAAATTGTCTCTACCAATATTATAGAGCCCTGGTAGTACGGTGAGTAAATGTTATGTTGCCAACTAAAAGGTCAGCATTTTCAACACATCAGTTGCCACACAGGGCACAGAGGGGGCAATCTGCTGCTGTAAAGATAACTTTGGAAACACGATTGCATAGGTTGGACTCTTGTAGCCCTATTGAGTAGTTCTTCTCTGCCTTCTAGTATGATTATGAGTAGGAACAGACTCATGGGGAAGATGTTTTGTTTTGAAGGGATTGTTAGTCACTGTAGAGTCTGTACGTGCTACAAATAATTAAGAACCTGACTATTAACTGAAAGCTGTCAATTTGAAACTACTTCCGGTGACCTACTTCGGAAAGATCAGAGACATTGAAAACTTGCCAGAGTGTAGTTCTACTCTGAAACACATGGGTTTCATGAATCGGAATAGATTCAGTGGTTGGTTATTTTTGTCATTATTGTTGTTGGCTACCATTTACTATTTGTGTCCTCTGAGAAAGCTATTTTCTTCTTAATGTCTGACATTTCCTCATCTTGAAAATGAAGACAGTTAAACACTCCCTACTTCATAAGATTGCAATGAGGATTAAATAAACCAGTATATCATCAAATACTTTAAACAGTGGCTAGCACATAATCAGGACCATATAAATTTAGATTTCATCTTACTCTTTTGATTTTTTCCTCTTTCCTATTGATGATTTTGGGTTCTTTGCTTAAGAACAGCTATTTCTGGTAGTAATAAAAGCCATTCCAAAATCCCTTCCCTTCCCTGTGAGTATACCTTATAGTTCGAAAATCTGTTCCCTTCCCTGTGAGCATCCATGGGTAGCCAGCCACTCACTAGATTAACATTTTCCACTGGATTTATAGATATAATTGCTACAATGATTGTCATTTGTCAAAGACTATTCTAAATATATTGTCACTTTTAATTATTGCAACAAATTTAAACAGTAGGTGTCATTATATCATTTCTAAGAATGAAAGGATTGCTACTTAATGTGATAGGTAGATTTGTTGTGCTGACAGGATCAATGAGGATAGTTAGGTTTGTGGTACCAACATGGCCAATGAACACCTGTGAGATTAATTGTAGGATGGAGATATAAATGGCTTGGTGAGCCTTGCCTCTCTCTCTCTCTGTCTCTGTCTCTCTCGCTCTCGCTCTTGAATCTTCAGAGAAGTATGCAGCCAGCTGTTTTGCTTGATTTGTGCCACCATTTGCAAGCTATACTACCCGTGTGACATCTAGTTCGTGGACTGTGTTGCTGTTAGTTGAGGTTCCTTCAAGGCCTGCTTCACCATACTACTGGAATATACATCTCTTGAGCTGGGGACTGTTGGATCCTATCACCTGGTGTACTGTAGTTGATCTGCTTTACTGATTTCTGCCTGTGGCCAGATAGCCTGAATTACTCTACACAAGATTCCCCTATGGCCTCAAAACTTGAAGAACAACCAGAGTATTAGCTGTCTCACAGAAGTGAGTTGCACTGAGCCATTTGTACTGCTTTATAGGTTAATTGACTGTTTATTTCTTATGTTAGAGATCTATCTATTGAAATATGTATAATCATTAGTGTCATGGCTTTGTTTCTCTAAAGAGCCCTGTCTAACATAATTAAGAAAATAAAATTGTGTTTCCAAGTATATTTTCTTCTTACTTCACCAAAGTCTCTCATTGTGATGTAAAATGATAGTTTGCATGCTGATATAATTCTCAAAGATATGCCATCTATATTGCAATACTATAAGGATCATCCATAATGGGAACATCGCATTGGTGCTTCCAGATTATGATTGATTATGAGAAGTCTGACAATATACATTCCAAAGCCATCCAATACAAATTCTCTGGTTCATAACAGGATAGTATACAATATAGTGCTGGAAGTCAAGCTCCCTGTATTGGAAGGGGCTCAAAATGAACAGTGTTTATAAACAATGAACTTGAGCACATTTGCAACTGTGAGGGTGACATTAGACCAGATAACATTTTGTTATGTTTTACTTGGGGTCACCATGAGTCAATAGCAACTGAAGATAATAATATTTAGTCCATGTGTACCAGTGGAGCTAGGGTTGAAATTTAGGGATCAGAAATTTTGGATCTCTAACCCTACAGGATTGATCATATTCATATATACATATATTGATTTTCCAGTGAGTCACAGAGCACATTGGGGGTCAAAGTACTTGCTTTTGTTTACTCTCTTATTTTACTTGTGTCTTGTTTCGACATCTTCATGTTATAAACTATGTTTGTGTAAATACCACATTTCCTACTCCTAAACTGAGCATAAATGTTCAATAAAAACTCAATGGTTAATTTATTCTAGAGTAAGAATAACTCCAATACCACTTTTTTATATCTACCTCAGTGTTAGGGAATACATGCTTTGGTATAAAAAATTAAAAAGAAACAAAAACTGCTTGTACTCACTGGGTTTTAGCATTGCTTCTAAATTATTCACTCTCTTTTGCATTCTGCTCAGCTTTTAGACACTGCTTTTTTTTTTTTTTGGCTGAATCAACACGTGAACCTCATTTTGCAGGATTTGTTAAAAATATAATTAAAATGTTGTATAAGGGTTTAGGCCAAATTGGCCTGAATCCTAGAACCTACTCTATGCAAAACCTCAAGGATTATACATTCATAGAAAAGGTTTGCTCTCTGGGATTCCCTCCCACTTACTTTAACCTGATATTTTGCTTATCCTGCTAAGACATTCCTCAGAGGAGTGAAACAGTAGCTTGCCTCATTAAGACTCATCATTTACAAGATGTTGACAAATGTTGGCATTTATCCTGTTAACATAATAAATGTGAGAAAAATGACCATTTGGCAAAGATAGTTCCACGCAAAATTCAAGTTGAGTTGAGAATGAAGATGATTTGTTGGTATGTCTAAGCAATATCATTCAGTGTTGCATAGTGGACTAAATATGTTTTGGAATAAATGATTATTTCTTCTTTGCCCTACAATTAATTTTTTCTTTATTCTGTTTGGCATCAGGGCAGTTTAAAGCAATCATATGTATAGCTCAGAAAAACATTTATACATCTTATTTTTTTATATTATTAAAATTTTGGATCTTTCTCTATTTTAGAAGAATACTATTTTAATTCAATTTTAATTTTTTCCACACTTAGTTTTATTTGTATACCATACGTACTCATAAGCTCAATATATGTTTGTTTTGCATTATAATACTTCAACTTTGATGCTAAACAAATAAAAGGAAAAAAGATCAATACAAATTACTGAGTTGGATATATATGTATATATATATGAATTTTTAGATGAAAATATGCTGAGAATTCAATTTAAGAAGTTTTAAAGAATTAGATTTTGACACAGACTTCTAGAAGACCAGACCCTGACATCTGGAAAATGGTACTATATACCTAGTCCTCAGTACTGTCTGGCACAGCTATGCCTTGACATCTTTCCTATAGGACAGAACAGTGGATCAGACAAGTTCCCTTTGTGATGGATCAAGATGATGGCAAGACCACTTCATAATGTCATCTCAACACAGGCACACACATGAGCATTATCTAAATTTAAAAATATGACCGGCATCTACATTTCCTGATAAATGAGTGAGAGCTGCTTTTAAATATATCTTTTTTCAAGTTCACTCATTCCCCTTCGATAAGATGTATTAAAATACCAACATAATCATCACTGTTCTGTGTCATCTTGACTAGGTTCCAATTCTGACTGGTCTGACAGACACAGTATAATCATCATCCATCTCCTCACAGGATGTGCGGAGCCAAATAAATGGAAGGGGTGTTTCATAGGAGGGTGACCTATATCACACTATTAGTGGATACGGCAGCAAATCTCTCCTCTCTCTTGATCCTACAATCATCTTGTGGTTACTGATTTCTACCTCTTGGGAGAAGCCTTCAGTCAGTCACCTGCCTTGCAGATTTTGGATTTCTCAATTTTCACAGCCCATGAGCCAGCAACATGGCACTTGGCCCATGGACTTGGGACTTGACAGTCTCTGCATTTTCATGAGCAACTTTTCTGAAATAAACACCTTGAAATATATGTATATAATCTCTTATATGTGTACATATATATTATTTGTTAGTTTGCTAATAGACACATCACTGTATTTACTCCTTTATCCTATAGCCTAAAATATCCAATCTAAGAATAAGTTTTACTTTCTCACTGCTACTAATCCAGAGCAAAACTTAATGTTCCCCCAAATTACCTAATATAAATATGAAGCCTGTAATAATTTCATCTAGAACATTTTTACTAAATCATTTCTGGTTCCTTCCCAATAAGTGAGCATCCTTCTAATTTGCAATGAGAAATACTGTCAACTTCTTCACTTCTGGGTGTATCCCTCATCTTTAACTGAAGGATATTGATAATATTTTAGTACTAACATAACCGCATTAATTCAAAAGGTAGACTAACATATGACAAGTACCATTCTATTCTTTAAGGTTTATAGTAGAAAGTCTAATTCCACATAAACTCACTCAGTTTTGACACAGTTTGGAAATATAAATGTTAATAGGATAGCTTAAGACAGAAAAGAAATGAATAAAAATTGTGAAAGAAATGAACACTCTCTATATAATGTCATAATTTGAACCCAGACTTTTTGACCCTTGATTCTAAATTTCATCTGACTTAATACAGGGTGTGCCTGTGTTATAAATGGTACCTATTCCTAAGCATGTTGTTATATCCAATTTGTAGGGAAATGAGAACAGGGGCATATGTTTTTGTTTTCATTTTGACATTACTTGGGTGTAAAAAAAGGCTTGAAGCCTTTTCAATGATGTAAAAGTTGATGGTGCAGAAAGACAAAGTGATTGCAATTAAAATTTCGTTTTGAGTCAGGGTTAATTCAAATAGTTCAAAGTGAGGGCAAATTTATATACCATTAAAGGACAAGTAGGAGTTGCCTGTTGGTCAAAAGTTTGCAATCCCAGGGAGTTAGTGTGGTAATTCAACAAAAATTTATTCAGTTACTTACCACGTGAAAAATGTTATCTCCTTTTCTGTCTATAACTTCACAGCTATGGCCTCTAGGTTGAATGGTCACCTGGTCACATCATCATAATGTGCTAGGCTGAAAACTTGAAAGACTGGTAGCTTGAATCCAATAGCCAAACAGTAGGAGAAAGATGTGGCAATTTATATCTATAAAGATGAATCACCTTCTTGATCTGATTTTAAACATTGTCTGCATTTTGTTGCTTTTTGTTTGTTCACATTGGGCTTTATCTCAGCTGTGTTATGTCATTGGAGGTCACCCTCTTAAATTTTTATTGTTTTTTTCTTTTCTTCCCTATATGAAACCCAGGATTGATGAACTTATAGAGATATCAAGTAGAAATCAAGTAGGATTTGGGGGAATACAGTGGTGGTGGTGGCAGAGGGGAGATGAAGGTAAAAGGGAATGGATGTCAAGGAGTTCAAGAAGGAAACAGAAGTTTTGAAATTGATTGTGGTAGCAATTGTATAATTATTTTTGATGTGATTGAACTATTAAACTATGGTGTGCTGTGATATCTGAGTTAAATCCCAATAAAAGTCCCATGGCCATATATTTTAATTAGAAAAAAAGATATGTGACTTTGGAAGCCCTATAAGATAGTCCTACTCTGCCCTATAGAACTAATTTAACAGCAACAGGGTTTTTTGTATCATTTTTGTCATGTATTTGTTTCTCAATAATTAATTGGTGAACTATACTCAACTAGGAAGTAAGTCGGAGAAAGAAATGGCATAAGGAACAAGTTTCTGGGAGATCTAAAGAAATAAATTCTTCTTAAGTTCAGATCATAAAGCAATTTGCATCAGGAAATTGTGGTAAAAAGTTGTTTTCTGCCAATAACAACAAGTCAGGTGCAATTCAGAGAGAATAATTCTAGAGAGGACTCCAGTCATAAAATAAAACTAGAGTACTAGCATGGTAAATTATCAAAAGGAATACTTGATAGAAAGACAAAATGATATGCTTCATCTTCTAACTTCTGTCTTCTCAGACATGAAAAAGATTAAATACTTGTAAAGAGGGAAAATATGAATATGGGAATATGGGGTAATTCAATTGCAAAATAAAGATTCAAAATGTCTGTTAATATAGAACTAGTAGTATCATATTAAAGAAAGACACTGAGGGTGGGGGTTATCAACTTGTAAATTTTCTCCCTATTAAAGCACTTAGCCTTAATAAGAAATAAACAGTGAATACTAAGGACACCCATTACCTTCCCCAATTGGAGAAAGTGCAACACAGAAGTTCCACCTTACGACAGACAACAGTATCTTCATATTCGTAAATATTAGCTATACTTAGGATACTGAGAGTTGTATGTTAAGGATAAGGAGATGCAATGAATTACTTGATAATGACTCTACTAGAAATTCCCATCAAATAAATGTTTTTCCTAATGGGCTTGGGCAAAAGGTGAGGATAGCATTATATGGTTCAATTATGAGTGCTTCTTAACAGTCCTGGTTGTTTTTGCGAAAACTTGAAAGTATAGTGTAGCGAGTGGTCAATTTTGCCACTTGCTTATTACAATATATCTCAGTAGCAGAAGGGCAATCTCCTTACCTTCCAGAAAGATCAGCCAGAAGTAAAGTGGGTCCTTTGTAACCTAATATTCCTGTATATTGAACCTCTTCTTTCCAGGGATAGAAAAAATATCATTGTTAAGAAGTGTCAGAATCCTGAACCACCAAACCCCAAGTATGATATTCCTGCTCAGCGCTGACAGTGCACAGAGAGGAAAATACGGTCAGTCCTTCCACGAGATACTATGTCCCTCAATGACCCATAGTGCTACAGGGGACAACACTGTGCTGAAACTCTGCACAATATAACCCCATCATGCTGGGGCAGAACACTAATTACATGAAATAGAGCAGCAATGGGAGCAAAGTGATGAAATCCCTAGGGAATACAAAAAATAAACTCTGCAGGTAGAGTATGGTACCCCATCAGACTCAACTGGGAAACACATATAAAGGCCAACAAACAGACCTTGAACATTTATAGGCTTTTCCATTTTTATCAGTGGCTTTCTTTTTGTTGTTGCTGTTGTTGTTTTTGTAGTTATTGTTTTGATGGTCTTGGCTTCCTTTGTTGCTTCGGTTGGCTTTGACTTGTTTTTTTTCACTTATTAGTGTCTCTGCAGGTCCATCTAGATGACATAGGTGGGATAAACTATTTGAAGATAAAAAGAATGGGACCAATGTTTCAGGGGGAATATGAGAGAAGGGGAGGTTGGAGAAAAGAAGGGGAGGAAGGGGACCAATATAAGGATAAAGGAACAACCAAGTGAACTAAAATCAATGGAGAGAAGGGCATAGGATGCCTAGTGGGCTTAATCAAGGCCAATGTACTGATTAGGATTTACTCAAACTAAACGGAGGTTGAACATAATGGTGGGGAAAAAGGAAAGTCAAAGGAAATAGAGGAAAGAACCAGGGAGCAAAGGACATTTATACAGGCCTAAATTCAGGCACATAAAAATGTAAATTATTTATATATAACGAGAGGGGGATAGAACTATGTACTCATAGCTGTATGTTAACAATTAAGATGTCAGATGGACATTGGGCCTTCACTCAAGTACTCCCTCAACACAACACATTGTTCTAATAATTCAGCATTCTGTGATGCTCATCTTTCTGACATAATCACTGAATTAAAAGTGGGTGCATAAGCAGATGTGGTGAAGAAGGCTGATGGTGCCTTGCTGCCTTCTAGATGAGAAGCAACAGAGCCCACATAGGAGAAACACACCAGTCTGTGTGTTCGTGATTTGTCAATGGGATCAGGTATAGGCATCTAAGACCCAGAACAAAACCATACCTAATGTGAATGGTGTGGGGGGTGGGGGGTAGAATGGGGGGAAGCATGGAGTGGAGATCTAAGGTACATCTATATCTCTTCACAGAAGGGGCACAAGGAAGAGATGAGCCATTCGGGGTGCAGCATATCATTGATGAAATGTGTAACTTTCCTCTAGTTCTTTGTGTTTCCTTCCTCCCACTCTCATGACCTCAATTCTACTTTACAAATCAGATTAGACCAGAACATGCACACTGCTACAGATAAGAGTCTGAAACACAGAAATCTAGGGTAGATAAACTCTTCATGGCCAACCATAAGAGTAGAGATAGACGGAGAATTAGGGGATGGTGGGGGAGAAAGTGGAATCTATCACTAGGATCAAACTAGAAGCCCCTCCCAGAGGGTGAGGGGTGATGGAGGATGATGTAATATATGAAAATAATAATCTATAACTTATCAAGGGTTCATGAGGGAAGGCAGAGGAGGGAGGGGAAAGACATGGGGAGCTGATATCAGGGGCTCACGTGGGAAGAGAATACTTTGAAAATGATGACCACAGCATGTGTGCACATGTGTTTGACACAATAGATGAATGTATGGATTGTGATAAGAGATGTAAGTGCCCCCAATAAAAATATTTTTTAAAATTGTGTCAAAGGTATAGTAAAGGCGAGTGTCAGAAGTCAGAGAATAAGACAGAGTAGTAGGATTCCAAGTGTATAGAGTGAGGACTGCTGATGGCCTTCAGACAGGATTCTCACCTCTGGGGACTAGTTTTGCTGACCCCCAAGGTTATAGCCAAGCACTTCAGAGTTAAGAATTATTGCAGAATCATATGCCCTTTGGAAACTTATTGGCATTGCTAATGAATTGGAATGAGTTGCTATGTGTTAGTACCTAAAGACCACCAACACCAACACCAAATATTTGGCTAAGAAAAAAATTATTTAAATTATGATTACAAATATGTTAAAATGTATGTTTCTAAGATCAAAAGTAAAACACAGTAAAAGAGGTCTAAAAAGTTCACAGAAATTCATACTAAGAAAATTTGTGTACAAATTTCAAAATTGCACCAAGTAAATTTAAAAATAACTTATTATAAGGAGTCAGAATAGAATTGAACTCGAGGTACAAAGTATAAAGCATCAGTTTGAAAAGAACAACATGAATTCTGGCAAATTTCCACCAAGGCAAACATCAATTTTTTTATGAAGTATTATGAAAATTTCTGGGAATGATGTTCTCAAAGAAGCTGAATTGTATGAAAAATAATGGTGCATCAGCCTTGGAAGAAGGCTCCTTAGCAACTTGTGATGTGCCAATGACACAAGTTTGCTAGAAATAAACAGAACTGGGCTGAGCCCCGGTGGTGTAGTGGTTGTGCACGGGACTGTGGCCCACTGGGACAGAGGTTCAATTCCAGCAGTGGGGGATTGTGATAAGAGACGTAAGAGCACACATTTGCACACATGCCCTCTTACTCCCACCACCAAGAGCAGTGATGCCCCCCCCAAAAAACAAAACAAAACAAAACAAAAAGAAATAAACAGAACTAAAAGGGAATACTTATCTCTATGTACATTGACATACCATATAGATACCACTTTTAATTTTGACTGACAATGTAACAGCACCTTCTCGTGATTTTTGTTGAGGACATAACACATAATATGAACATCTGGAACATTGTTAATAAGTGCTAAGATTAGCTAAAATTTGTATATAGATGCATAGATACAAGCAAATTTTGGGGTCGGTACCAAAACCCTGCAACTAATTATGATTTTTCTGCTATGATTAATGTGCACCTATTTCCTAAAGAACTTTACATTACCCTTTTACCAGCATTTCTACAACAAAATTCATGTACGTGGGCACCACTGCATAGCAATGGGAAAGGACTCCATCCTACTCAGTGAACACATGGACTTTTACAGAGCAAGCTGCCCTAGTGGAATATTTCAGTAAATAATGACCTGCTCAGTGTCAATGAGCTGCAGGATAGGAAAAAAAATCTCCTCAGAAACAACCCTCTCCACACAGACCCCAGCCCATGTGGACTCTCCCAATGCTCACACAATCAACCTCGTGCCATCCACCAGCAGACCTTTTTGTAAAGGCTCCTAATTTGCCACTCATATTGCTGACATGCAATATTGACCTTGCTCAAGTTACACAAGACCTCCTACAAAATCTTAAGAAGTGTGCCATCCTTCCTGTAGTCCATAGTTCCGACTGACTGCTCCCCTCTTCCATGCAACCTGCTCATTTGGCTGAAGACCCTGCATCTTGGACAGTGTGTTCAGAAGGCATGCCCATTCATTCTAGCCAACATCAAGCCACCTTCCAAGTGTGTGAAATTAAGTTAACTATAGAAAAATTTTAAGATTTTATCTTTCTATTTATTACAGTGAAATAACCATGCAATGCTTTAAATATCTGAGCTTCCATTTTGGCTTTGCTGTTTATATATTACCTTTGTCATCCTGAAGATAATTAATCTACCTAAACTTTTGCTTCCTCAGGCATGCCAATCTTCCTTCATAGACATGCCAGTCTTCCTTCAAGGAGACTTAAGTGAGATAATAGATTCAAACTAATTTTGAAGTTTGAAATTATAAAATTTCATGAAAAGAATTTTTGCCAGTGTTAAAAACAAACTGTAGATGTAAGTTGGGCTCAGATTTCAATTTAAAGAAAAAATTCATCACAGTAATAAACAGGATCAAGATAAATAGTTGAAAGATTGGGATTGTCAAGGATTTCATTTGGATCCACCATGAAAGGTTATAGAAACTGGAATCAAACTATGAAATAACATGGCGCTATTTGTATGTGGAAGTTGGCGACTGAAGAAGGAAGTCTGCAAAAGAGTTCATGCACTTCACTTATCGTATTGGTAAGAATATCAATGTTAAATATGTGATCAAATTGTGACGCACTGTCTTGATATGGCACCTCAAGCCATAGATTTGTAACACTCTCCAAATAACTTTATCCTGATGGGTCTGGGTAAGAGAAGGCAGAGGAAGATGCTAATACTGTGGAACCCGGGGACTTAACCACATCATGCTCGAATGTGGATGTGAAATGAGCAAATTTTGCATCTGAGCCCAAACAAAACATCAGAATCCTACTCGACATACGCGGTCTTTGGAAACAAAAGTAGTTCTTGTTTCCATCACTTAGCATTCGTCGTCCTTATTAGTTGGCGTTGTTTAAACCTTTGGCACCTATGTTCCAAATGTTTTGCTATGATTTTCTTAGTCTGTGGCTTTTTGTACTGTTTTTAGATAAAAAAGACGGGTCCTAAAGTAGAGTTGTTTTCTTTTTAAAGAATCATCGCTATAGGGAACAGGGTAACCGTGTTATCAGTATTGTTGATGATAATTTAGTAAACCTTTTTAGAAAACAGTTAACAGCAGATCACATTAGATAGATTTATTAATTTGTTTTTAGAACAAGATAGCCAGGTCTTAGAGAAAAAAAGGCAAAGAAGGGGGAATACAACTCCTTAAAAACAGTCACCAGTTGATTTTGGGGGTGGGGGGGCATCACTGCCTCTGGTGGTCGTGGGCGTTTGACCCGCCAAGCCCGCGGACCCTAGCACGGCACTCAACCACTTACGCCATCGGGCTCAGCCCACTACCATTTGATTTTATGGAAGAAGATTCCCCTTCCAAGTAATGCCTTTCTATACCTCCTCTCCTTATCCGTTTCCACAGATTGAAATCCTCATCGATCTCAAAACATTCTACACATTTTTTATCTTATCTGTGTTTCTACCTGTTCTGGGCATTTAAAGCTGGAAATTCTAATATTAACAGACAATTGTAGTACAGTCATTTGAGTAAATATACTCTATCATTAGTTAATTTTCATAAGATTATGACATTTACTTTATGAAAGTCCAATTGCTATCAGATTTAGGGTCTGCTTTTCCTAATTCTGAAAGTTCCAATTTAAATAGATAAAATTTGGAGAGAATTTTCATCTCAATAGATATTTCCAGCTACAATTTTAAGAGGAGAAGATGGACAAGCTACATTTTTCTTATATTATTGTGAACATGTTAAAACACAATGTCATTGGAAATAACATGTTTGAAATCCGTTTTTTGAGCCTTGTCATCAAACTTTCAGCCATAGGAATTTTGGAGAGCTGTCTTACAGAATAATCTATTCACATCCATGAGAATAAATCGCTAAAGTGATTTAGCTCTTGATTGGTTCTTTGCACTGTGAGTTTACCTCAGGATGTGCTTGGATTCATTTTAGAAAGCAATTTTTGCATGAGGCTGAGCAGGTAATATCTTATGACATGAAATACATTTTTTATGGTAGTACTGAGTTCCTTATGTTCAAAAAACTGAGGGCTCTTACTTCCCCTGGAAGCAAGGTGTTTATAGAAATTAATATGTGAAAATTTGAAAAGCTGAAGCTTCTTAGCATAAGGTCACTTTATTTGTATAACCTGATATAAATTCTTCCCCCCCCCCAACCTTTTTTGGGGGGTTACTCCCAGGACATTGACTACTTCAAATAAAAGACTAGCTACAATTTTAGGAAAGCCAAGTCTAACAGGAAAATTTGGCAACCCTCATTTTGAAAAATTAAGCTTTTGCCTTTAGTCCTGCAGAATGACATTCCCTGATAATCAAATGTACACAGGTATTAAGCTTCAGAATTTCTTACTACTTCCAGAATTATGATATTATAAGATAAATAGGAATTTATGTATTAGATGAAATATCTTAATAATAAGAACTTTATTTAAAATTTTTTACAATCCAATAATAAGATCGTTAAAGCTGCCAGAAATTATTGAATACTTTGAGAACACTTCATTACAGTTTATTTTACTGTAACATTTTCTTTTATATCTTATTACTAATATTCAGGAAAAAAGTAAGATTTCTAAGTCACTTAAATGTGAACAAGATGGTTTGGAACATTCTCCATTAAATATAAGAAAAGTCAGTTACTTAATTAGTCCTCAGGGTTAAATGAGTCCTTGTGCTTTTTTTTAAAGCTTGTGATAATAGAGAGATACATATTAACTTATTATCTATATCTATATAATACATGTTTTCTCTAATTTCAACAATAGTATAATATATTGTGTCATTCTGTCTCACTTACATTCTCAAGCTAGTTTTATTTTAACTAAAATATAAGCCATCATGGAATATAATAGAAATAGAAAAGTAACATGTTGCAGATATAGCCCTGGATCACAGGTTATTCTTTAATAAAACAATAGAAAACATAAGAATATGCACTTAGGATTTAATTTATTTCATTTTTTCCACTTGTTACTGAAAAATAAAATTTCACTAGTGGGAACATATTTGCCTTTCTATTATGAGATAATTTGTTGGAATGGATAGTGTAGCTAGTTCTAATTATCAATCTAGCATGTAAAATACATAGATTTTATTTAATGCTACTTATTTAATGTTAAATAGGTAGAAATCCAAAATCCACTTATTTGGTATGTGCTCTAAATACCTATTTATTTTTAAAATAAATTATTGGCCATATTTTTTTGATTTATTTAAAAAAATGCAAGATACCAAACGATGTTTCTGGAAGTACAGTGTTCTACTTGCCAAGTACCTGGAATTGATTTAACCTCAGTCTCCCATGCATTGTTGGCTTTGAGAACAGTGGTTTTTCATCTTGCTGTATCCCCTACAAGCAATTACCCGGAACAGTGCCTCTCACTGGTAGGTTCTTGTTTTGCTTTTGTTGTTGAACATAAACTTCAATCTCCACAGCTGATACATCCTTGGTATGACAAGCACCAGGCTTACTTTTCTGAAAACAAATTAGCAAAGTTATCTCAGTCAATGACAGTATATGATATGAAATTGAAAAGGAATTTCAACCATTTTTGTAGGAATGTTAAACCCTCCCATTCTTATAAAGGTCAATTAAAGATATATAATATAGGAGCTCTTTTTCTGATCTAGGAATGCATTGGCTGGTACTGAACAGCTCATTAGTAACAATTGAACAAAGTTAGTGTCTTCTTGAAGTATAGTATAAGTAAAGCCCCTCACAAAGAGGTGAATTGTAAGCCATGGGAACGAAGTGAAGACAATGATAGTGGTCTCGTTATTATAAAGAGCTCTTAAGCTAATTATCTCTAGAAATGGAGCTACTCCTTTGCTCATAAAAGAATCTCCTCTAAACAGGTATAGCTGAAATAGCATATACTACTTAGGACGACTCTCTTACATCTCTCTGTGGCTACTTATGAGCAATTGTAAAGACTCATGTGACCATAAGCTCTACAACATGCTACCCCATATCTAGAGTCTTATATGAAATACAACTGAAGAAATAATATTGAAGCATAGTTCTTTAATATTAACCATTGAAAAGTAAACATTTTAAAATGTTGTTTGTCATTTTCATTTGTTTGAAGGGATGAAAGCAGAAACAACTAAGCCTTTAAGTACTCTATTATATTTTTTAGACTCATTCGTTAATGCTAGGGGTCCAATTGTAAAATCACGACAAACAAACTTTTGCTATCATGAAGTCCACACTGACCCATATCGTCTCCCTGTGGATTTCTGAGGCTATAACTCTTTACCAGAGAATAAAGCAGGGGTCTTTCTCCTGCAGAGTTACTGGTGGCTTCCAAAGGGGAATACAGCCCAGTGTATAACCACTACACCACCAGGGGTCCAGGGTTGGAACCAGCCCTCCTTAAGGAGAGTCCAAGATCTAGGGAGTATAAGCCCGTTTATGCGGCTCTGTATTGGTTCCCATAATCTATTTGTATTTTCACCTGTCTTCCTTGATGCTTGCTGCTAATTGACACCAATTTGGCTCCATCTCATGGAGCATAAAGAACACATCATTGCCTGCTTTGCACCAGCTTCTTGATTCTTGGTATGGTTGAGCCCATTGTGGCAGTTATTATGTCAAACCAATATTTTTAATGAAGCCTCCTGTATATGTGGGATTCTTCTCCCCCCCCACCCCCACCATGCTTTCCACACTCCTTCCCTCCTCACCTTCTTGTCTCTTCCCTGTCGGCACCCTTGCCTGCCTCATTCATCATTCATGAGAGTGTTTACTATCTTGTCTTTTGGTGTGGAAAACATTTTAATTTTTTTTCTTATAATAACGGTGAAATAAAATATTTGTCTTTATGAGATTCACTAACTTTGCTAAACCTAATGTCCTCTGATTTTTCCCATGTGTGGCAGTCATGTGCTTATGTTAATTTTATGATTGAAATGCAGGGGTGGAGTCTAGCCTGTTAATTTGGAGCTAGCCATTGAGTAGCCAATGAGGCCTCTATGTGGGTGTGGCTTTCTCCTGAGACTTCTGGGAAATCTCATGATATTTCCCTCATGGAGATGAGAAGCTATCTTCCCCAGTTGTTGGGAGTTAGAGAGACAATTATTCATGGACAAGACAAGCTGGCAGCATCCGAGAAGCTGGAGGAGCCAGCGGAGAGACCACACAGCTTTGCCCTGATGGAGCCAGACCTCTGAAGCTGGGGCAGCCACATGGAGACTCTGCCAGTGTTGAGTTGCTTCTGCTGTTGATGGACCCTGAGCCGTGGAAGTGAGGAGTCATGTGGAGACCTCTGCCAGTGCCAGGATTTTGCGCCCACTGACCTGTGACTTCGTGAGTCGGAAGGAGACTTTATAGACTGATAAGTTATTTGTATTCACATTTGCTTAAGGAATTTTCAGATTTTTTTTCATTTTACAATTTCGCCATCCCATCAGTTATGTATGAGTTTCTCTATCTCTCTATATCATCTCCAACATTTGCTGTTTTCTGATTTTTGGTTTTTTAAAAAAAATGCTGAGAGTGTTGGTGTGAGGTAGTATATCAATGGTTTTTAATTAATATGTCTTTTATGGCTAATAAATGCAAGCATTACTTCATATACATTTTTTCCACCTGCATATCAATTTTATTGAATTGTATATTCATGTCTTGTGCCAGTTTAGGTTTATTTGTATTTTTCATGTTAGTTTGTTGTAGTTTTCTTTAGAATTTTAAAATTAGCCCTTTATCTGTTGGCTAGAATTTTGCTGAAATTTTTAGTGTCTATTCATCAGAGATATTCATCTAAATTTTTTATTTTGGTGTTATCTTTCCATGGTTACATTTGCTTCATAAATTGATTTTGGTAGTACATTATCCTTTCCTATATTCCTTAAATAGTTTCCTTAATTTTGTGTGTGATGTATTAATTCCTATATTTCCTTAAATAGTTCATGTAGAATTCATTTAAATGCTTGCTAGAATTCACCAGTCAAACAAGCTGGTTCAGGATTTTTTGACGCTGAGTTTTTTTAATAACCAGAAGTATTTCTTTTTGTGCTACAAGCCTATTGACCTTTTCTGGATCAGGATGTGTTAATTTATGTAGGTGATGTGTTTCAAGAAACTTATCCATGTCTTCTAGACTTTCCAATGTATTGGAATCCGTTTTTCCTAATACTGTGTGATATTCGTTTTTTGTTTTGCATGGTTCTGTTGTGATGTCACCCATTCCATTTCTTATTGTATTATTTGCTGCTCCTTCCTTTCCTATGTTAGGTTTGCCAATTATTTATACCACTTGTGTCAATCCTTTGAAATAACGAACTTCTTGTGTTGGTGATGTTTTTCTATAGCCTTTTATTTTCTGATTCATTTATTTCTGCTTTAATCTTCATTATTTATTTTCTTTTAGTGTCTGAGGATTTTTTTTTGCTAGCCTCATTCTAATTGTTGCATTTTATATGTCAGAATGTTTATTATTTTTCACTGTTTCTTATGTGTTTGCTTATCCTTATGAACTCCCCTCTGAGTGCTAGTTTTGTTACTTCTCAGAGATTTCAGTGTGCTGTATTTTTCATCTATTATGTTTCAGAAATTTTTTTTATTATACTATTTCTTTCATCACTACTCAGTGATTATTTCTTCTTAAATATGTTGGATTTTCATGCAACTGTCTTTTTGAAGTTGGTTATCTATTGGTTATTTCTTATTTTATAGCATTATGACCTGGAAAAACTTGTTTTTAGTAGTTAAACGTTTCCAGCTTTATTGATGCTTGCTTTAAGGACTAAGATATGATGAATTTTAGAGCACTTTCCATTCTCTGTTGGGTAAAGTGCATTATATATAGATAAGAGATAAAGTTGTTGAATTGTATTGTTTAGTTAGTCTGTATCTTTGTTGCCTTTCTCCCCTAGTTAATTGGGTTTTTTTGGAAGTGATGTGTTAATGTATGATAGTATTACTCTAGTACTATACCAGTTGAAATATTTCAGTAAGTTGAGGAAACACTGGAAGAACTCACTCATGTATGCCAAGAAATTTGGAAGACAATTATTTTCTGAGTTAACTTGAAGATATCTATAGTTGTGCCTATTCCAAAAAAAAAAAAAAAGTGAGCCAATACATTGATCAAACAGCATTGATAGCAGATACAAGTAAAATTTTATTGAAGATCATCCAACAATGACTGTAGCAATGCTTTGACAGGGAACTGGTAGAAACTCAGACTGGATTCAGAAGAGGACATAGAACAAGGAATATCAGGTGGATCTTGGCTCAATGCAGAGAAAACCAGAAAGATGCTTACTTGTATCTTATTGACTACGCAAAGGCATTTTAATTTGTGGACAATAACAAACTATGGATAACCTTGAGAAGAATGGAAATTTCAGAAAACTTCTGTGTTTGTATGTGGGTCAAGAGACAGTTGCATGAAAAAGAGAAAGGATTATTGTATGGTTTAAATTCAGGAAAACATTAGCGTTGTATTCTCTCATCATACTTGTTCAGTCTGCATGCTGAGAAAGTCAACAGAAAAGGTGGCTTATATGAGGAAGAATGTGGCATCAGGATTAAAGGAAGATTTATAATAACCTGGAATATGAAGATAGCACAACCTTGCTTGCTAAAAGTTACAAGAACTTGAAGCACTGCTGATGCAAATCAAGAATTCCAACCTTCACTATGGGTGGCAACTTAAAGTGAAGATGATCAAAAGTCTCATAGCTGGGCCAATAGGTGATAGCATGATAAATGAAGACAATACTAAAGTTATCAAAATTTTGTCTGCTCATTGGTTCCTGGAACAAATGCTCATGGAGATGAGCAGTCAAGATCTAAAGACATATTTCATTAGGTAAATGTGCAACAAAAGACCACTTTAGAGTATTGAAAAGCAAGGATATTACCTTAAGGACTAGGGTAGACCTAATCTTAGCCATTGACTCTTTGGAAAGTGAAAGTTTGACATTGTATATGGAAGACCTAAGAGGAATCCTTGCATTTGACTTGTAGTGTCAAAGAATACTTAGAGTAGCATAGACTGCTAAAAGGATGAACCAATCTGTCTCAGAAGATGTATGGATAGAGTGCTCCTTAGTAGCAAGGATGGTGTGTTATGCAGGGCTCTCTAGAAAATTTCTCAAAATCAGGGCATTTATGATTAGATGGATAAAAATAGATAGATGATAGATAAATTTATATAGAAAAAAGGAATATTATAGCTAATTAGTTCACACAGCAGCACAGAGTGTGCAGCTCAATCACTTTCATGGAACAAGTAATATACTAAAAATCATTCAACTCATGTGCTTGTCTGAGGTCAAGGAAGAAGACTGCAGATTCTGCCCTCAGACAAGGCAGACAGAGTTGGTCTCAGGCAGCACATGACTGGCTAGGATAGCAGTAGTCAGTAACTCAGGCACATAAACTATAGCAATGTACACATGGCAACATGATCCACTAGCAACATGTAGAAGCAAGTCTCAAAAGGCCTCAAGTTCTAGGGATGCATGGCAAAGCAACACGATCCACAGGGTGGCTCAGCCTACAGGTAGTGCAGCATGCAGTCGATGCAAAGAATTAGTTCTAAGCATCAGCAGCTGGTCTGATCACCAGAAAGAGAAATGGGATGTTGTTCTCAGAAAGCATTTATCTCAGTCGCCCTCCCATTAAGCTGCAATCTGACAAAACTCCACCCACATTCTCCTTTGGAGACCTAGTTGGCTCAATCAAACTAAGTATCACAGAGGACTGTACTCCATCTTTCATACTTTGGACATATCATCAGGAGCAACCAGTCTCTGGATTGAACATCATGGTTGAAAAAGTGAAGGGCAGTGAAAAAGATGATGACCCTCCACAAGATAAATGAACCTATAGCTAAATCAATGGGATCAGTCATAGGAAACATTGTCAGGATGGCTCACAACTGTGCAGTCTTTCGTTATTTTATGCATAGGGTTGCTATGGGTTGGAACCAAATAACAGCAAAGTATTATCAGATTATTGTCTATTTTTATCTTTGCTCGGACGACTTTTCCTGTATCTTGACAATCTTTCATTGAGTCCATAGATGTTAATTCTTGTTATGACTTATTGTTCATTTGTAGTCTTTCTTAATTATATCATGGCCTTCTTAGTGTCTTATATGGCCTTTGCTTTGAAGTCTATTTTTTCAGAAGTTAATATTGCTACTTCTATTTTCTTTTAACTACCATTATCTTGATACATTTCTTCTATCTATTGTTAGTCTATGTTTATCTTCAAGCATATGGTGTGCTTCTTATAAGCCACATCTTCAAGGCGCTTGTTTTCTTATTCATCCCATTAGTCTTTCTCTTACCTCATGACTTCCATCCACTTGCATTCAATGTTGTTATTGATAGGTATGGTTCACTCGCTGTCATTTTGTTATATTTTTATTATGTTATTCATTCCCTTGTTCATGGTAATTTCACGTGCAGCAATTCTTTTGTTTACAGATTTCCATACCAATGTGTTTGTTATCTTTTACTTCTTTATTGAATTTTGAGATTTCCTTGTTTTGTTATTTTGAGGTTTTAGCTTTTTCTTTGATGTTTGTTTGGTGTCCGTTGTTTTCAATCCAAATTTAAGGCAGTCCTTTGTCTCCACGTCAAATGATTCCAATGTGTCCTTTGTTGGATGACTTATTATTGATTCCGTTTTATTGTCACTGTAGTCTTCATTGTGAACATGTCAGCTCTGGTTCCTTTTTTTGCCTCATAAGGTATGTTTCCCTTTGTGTAGTAATTGGACTGATTTCTTGACAGGAGTTCCTTATACAGTTCTTCTGGGTTTATTTCTATAGTTGGTGTTAATTCTCTCTCCCAATAACTCCTGCTAGCCTTTTTTTTTCCTATTATGTCAACTCATCTCATTTTCTGCTGCCCCTCTACCCAATGTGATGTTCCTTTTAAAGAGCAATTTAATTGGCACATAATACACATACTATACAATTCAATAGTTCAATCACACCAAGATAAGGTATATTGTCATTGCCACGATTCGTTTTAGAACATTTTCTTATTTTCTGTGCTCTTTATTATTCACTCTCCATTTCTCCCTAACCTCCAGTTCCTATCTCTATAGACTCACTCCTCCTGGATTTAATACATTAAAAAAGCATGTAAAACAATGGACAGAGAAACAAAAGAGCTATCAACAAAACCATATAAAATAGAGAAAATTTTCAATCGAAAAGAAAGCTGAAAATTCTAAGAATTAGAATAACTTTAAAATGGATCAATGGAGAGGTCAAATGACAAGGTGGTAAGATTTAGCCAAATTGTATCTGCCATAATTCGCTTTCCTATGCTCTTTGCACAATATCAAGGCTATTCACAACCTTGGTCTATTGTCACAGAATGCTCTCTGAAGGCTTAAACCACGTGTATTATGCCTTTACTTTTTTTAAAAAAAGAAAGAAATTTGAACAAGTTAAAAAGGAGGTCACACAAAGTATTATATCTTGTCCTAGCTTTATCAACTATAATAGCTATATCAACTATATCAACTATAATGCTCTCTGTCTGATGAGACTTTTCACATTCTTAGGCTATGGTTAGGAGGGGATTATATGATGCTTAATCTATGTGTGGGCCTGCAAATGGACTTTGGTCTTCTATTGTCATCCACAGCCACCTGCAAACTGGGTGTTCATAATTTAAGCTCTGATATCCAGATTTGGATCGTATTACTTAAAATCTTTGGATCAAACAACCTGGTATGCTTCCTCATGTGGACTTAATTGCCAAGATGTTGTCCTTTTCTAGTTCCTGGCATTTTCTGATGGCACGCTGAGAAAGAGCAAGCCAAATCTTACCATTTTGGGAGCATTCAAATATATTTCCTTCAAAAGTGAATTGTTCATTGTTTTTTTGGCAGCCCATATTTCATTCTACATCAGTACCATAATTCCGAGATGTGAATTATCTTTCAGTCTTTCATTCGATTCTGCTTTTGCCTAAATCCAAGGTGACTATGTCAGGTTGAACCCTTTATAAACCTATTTGTTATAAACCTATTTCTCATTTTAATATAAAAATGATGGCCCTTGAAATGAGGGTATTGGAGAAAAGAGAGAAACTATTATTAAGTGTATTTTCTTATACTTAATGACATTTTTGAAGCTCTTTATTCTCTCTTCCATCCCTCTTCTTCCATTCTCTGTTCATTGGTCACCCCGTTCAATGCAACCTAGCATGAACAACCTCATTCCACAATGCCCCTACCTTACTCCAATGCTCTCCTTGATTTCAGCCTTCTTATTCAACACTGGAAAAATGTATGCCCAGGGTCTCAGCATCACATCAGCCTAGAGATAAGTTTTCAGTAACAGCAACAACTAACACTACCTAACCCATTCCTTTTTGAATACCTGTTGTGAAGCATTTTATTTATAATGACTCATAATACTTTGAGACAAGATTATGTTTATGAATCCAATATTAGATTGTTGTACAGTGTGAATTATATCTCATTTTAACAAAATCCTAAAGTAACATTGTGCTATATTGTGAACTGTACAATCATTAGGAATAGGAAATCATACCCAACCCAATTTTGTATATCTCTAAAAGGAGATACAGGATACTTAAATGATTAAACTTCTTGGATGACCAGTTCTCTGCCCATTATACAAAACAAACAAATAAGCAATTTTTCTCAATCATATGTTCACAGTAAAGGAATAAAAGTAGGTGGAGATAAACATGCAAATATCCCTTAGATGAAAATTTCAGGTAATATTTCTAAATTTCTTTCTTCATTATGCTAATTCTTTGTAGCAAGGTTAAAAGTCACTGTCTTTGATTGTGGATAAAGAGAAAGACAAGGGGTGAACTTCTTCAGATGACAGTCTGACAGCCTTTAAATCAAGGAAGAGCTCATTCTTAGCAAACATGAAGATTAAAGAGACTAATGAATCATTGCTTTAGACCATCCACTCCTGGGAGATCACATCACAGTTCCATCAACAGTGGTCAGGTCAGGGAACAGCCTTTCCTGTCAACTGACAATTCTCCTACTGTTGTGCTGAAACCTTGTTCTCCCCAGCAAATGACTATATTGATGGAGACATTTCACTCTATAGTATTTTATATCCCTTCACTAGATAAGTTCCTCTGAATAATACAATGTGAAAATTTTTCATGTCTACTTTATATTGTTGAATTCACTCCCTTTCTCCCCTCATCACTTTTACTTTTTTACTGGATAATTTTTTATTCTACTCAACTAAATGTTCATAGGAAAGGTTGTAACCAAGGTTTGGACTGCCTTCAGAGATTCCTAGAAATGCTTTGATCTGTCATCATTTAGTAGACATGAATGTAAATTTTAAGAGACTTAAGTCTTAAAGCTTTCAAAAGGGTTCTGAGTCATGCTCTTTCTCACCTCCCATTTATAGCCCTGGATTGATCATTGTTTCTGTTGCAGTTCTTTTGAAAATGTTACTTTTATAGGAGATGTTGGTATATTTTCATATAGAAGATCATATATGTTGAATTGTTTTTCTAATCTTTCAGCTGCTAGTGTTATTTATTTGGGTTTTTTCTTTCAGCAGCTAGTGTTATGGAAAATAAAGCTGTGTGAGTGTATCACTGAAATTACAAAGTAGATGTTTGGATTTTGTTATACAATGAGTCACAACGATGCATTTCTTAGTGATCAGGAGATATGAGTATCTTTCAATTAAACAATTCATTGCTCAAATGAAACAAAATTCATTTTGTTTTATTGCCACCCTTCCAGGTATGGGCAGCTTTTGCCTTCCATGTTTTGTGATTTCCTGTTTCTCTCTGCTAGCATTTAGGGAGCCGACGGGATGACAATTTATGAATGCACATCATTTAGTTTTAATACAATATTAGTATCTGATCTTTGACTCATTAAATGACAAGACTTGTCATCTTTGACTTGCTACTATTTAACATTGCAGACCTGTCCTTAATAACTCTAACACATTTTATTCACTGGAACATTTGTGAGCAGTGAGCATGACAGAATTTGAATTGGTTAGCAGGAAAAAGCAAAATGGTTCATTTTTAGTGCAGCGATATATCATCTTTCTTGATCAAAATTATTGATTCAACGGTCACTGTAAATCATTCTATAAAAATCTATTTATGAAAAAATCTATTTATGATTAATTTATCCTATATTAACTTCTAAAATATTTTTAT
The DNA here is from genome assembly GCA_004026705.1 of Nesogale talazaci. Classification (NCBI taxonomy): domain Eukaryota; kingdom Metazoa; phylum Chordata; class Mammalia; order Afrosoricida; family Tenrecidae; genus Nesogale; species Nesogale talazaci. The sequence continues at coordinate 41,909 of PVJH01009027.1, forward strand.
GTTCCCAAATATGGATACACAATCTAAAAGTGTTTTTGAGTTGCTTTTCATTTTGAAATTACAAATGCCTCTAAGAAAGTGGGTGCTTGGATAATTAGCCAGTTTAGCCAAAAGTCCACACCATTTATTTTATTGCTTACCTGGAAAAAAAAGTCTCCAAAACAACAAATTCTCCTATACCTACCCCATCCCCTCACTCCAAGTCTTTCTAGAGATTTATGTAGTTTCGATGCATGTGTATGAAGTTGTCAGTCACAGCAGAGCTTCCAAAGAAAGAGAAGTCATTTCTCCCCGCAAAGAAGTTGTAACATGTTGGAGTGATGTACAAAGCATACAGGAAGTAATTAAATAATACATACAAGACAACATTAGTAATTCAGGATGGTACAGAGAACATGATACAAACAAATGTTAAACACCTTTAAAGTCAGGAAAAATTGTTTGGGCCTAGGATTAGTGACTAAGGGCTACTTACATAATTATTGGCCTGGAATGAAGGGGGGAAAGTAAGTGATGTACAGGTGGCGAGTGTACGTTGGAAGCCTGGTGGAAATTCCTGAGAAAATGGCCAAGAGAGGGAAAAGTTTGAGCAGAGAGTAATCTCCCCTAATCTCATATTGGGGACTCTTTGGCATCTTGTCCTCCAAAAGTATTTTCAGGTTTCTATGTTAGAGGAAAGGCCTTGGACTCTACTTCTGAAATAATAACACGAAAAGCCATATAACATACAACCATAATCTGTTACCCATGAGTCCCAGCGAGTCAGAGTCAACCAGGTGACACTTGGTTTAGCTTGGTTACTCTCACGTAGGTTATTGTGATGACTTCTGCAAATCATCTGAATCCCTGCAGACTATTTCTTCAGTTGTGTGTGCTATGGTGACTAAACCACTCATAGAGTCACCCAGACGATCGACTGTGCTTGCGCTCGCTTTGTTTTAGATATCTAAATGTGTGTGATGATAAACAATGTCCTCCCACTGAGCTGAATCTTACTTATTCTGAATCTTCCTTCAATACCAAATGACATCATGCTTAGTCATAAGGACAATGAAATTGATACATGACAAGGTTTAAAGGTGAAAAGTAGCGACCGCCCTGGAACAGAAGCACAGCATGTTAGCACCTTCCGAGATGAGCACAACTTACCTCTCAGGGCCTCCATTTCCCTATAGTAAGGGAGGAAGCTGGGGAAAATCATCTATCACTTCCCCAGATAGATACCCTCCCAAAGTGGGCTTTTATTATTTTATATTTATTACAAAGCAATAAACATAGCTATGACCAAAGGCATTTTTCAATGGTATTTAATATATGCACCAAGAAGAAATAAAAGACAGCCTGAATCACTTTTTGTCTGTGAAGTTTGTATGGTATCTGTGTTAGTGTCTTAAGGCTACAGTAATGAAGTAGAATAAACTAGATGGTGCATAGCAAGGAAATGAAATATTGTCTCACAATTCTGGAGTCTGAAAGTCTAAAATTAAGGTGGCAGCAGAGTTATGCTCCCTTAATAGCTCTAGGGAAAGACCTATCCTTACAGCTTCTCATACTCTGGGTGTTCATTGGCATGTGTGTATATACTGTAATTTTGGCCATCATCTTAGTATGACCTTGTCTATGTCTTTTTTCATTTCTCTATAAGACCATCTTTTGGATGGATTATGACTCACCTTATTCTAGTATGGTTTTATAAGTAATTTAAGTGATAGCATCTTTAAAGATCTTATTTCCAAACTAGCTAATCTTCATAGAGAGTGGGGGTGGAGCCTGTAACATATATCTTGGAAGAAAAAGTTCAATCCAAAACAGTATTCACCCGACTACTAAAACTGTAAGATCTACCTATCTCAGGAAAACACCCTTTGACATTATTTTGTGATGGTCACTCAAAGATCTCAAACCAGTGTGTTTGTCTGGATAGACTAAAAAAGCAAATTCATGGAAACACTCATATGTCTATAAGGAGAGGTTTATATACAAGAGGAATTGAACATTGAGAAAACATTCCACCCCAGTGCAGAACAAGTGCAGATCAAAAGTCCAATATTAGCCTATGTGTCCGGCAACAATCTATAAAGTCCTCTTCAGTCTCATGAAACACCTGCAATGATGCTGAATGTATAGGATAAAAGGTCAGTGGGTAGAAAGCTTTTGAATACAATGGTGTTGGAAACATCTCAGCACTGGCAAGGGTCTTTGCATGGCTTCTCTAGCACCCAGGGTTTCACCAGGGTGGATCCATGTGTCTTGCCAGCTGCTATCTCCCAGGGTGTCAGCTGAGAGAGTCTCCTATCTCCAAGGACAGAATACCACATTCTGTAGAATTATGAGGAGAAGACCATGCTCACAAGAGGCCACATTGGCTATGATCTGATTGACAAGCTAGTCTCCTCCCCTACACTCTTCTTTCTCAAATTCACAATTATCTAACTATGACACTCTTCATGCTTGAGCTGGTAAACCTCTATTCTCCTATTATGGAGGCATTTATGATTTTAAATTTGAAGCTCAAGAGAGAACAAGGGACTAAAAAATTCGGGTTCTCTAAAAAAATTGGAATCTGTTAGATCTTTCCCTCTCTTTACCTTCAGAGAGAAATGGAAAGATAGATAACCTGCTGTGTTCATCTAGTGAATTAGTGACAATACTATGAAATCAAGAATTCTCATCTCCTGATCTAGCCCATAGACAGTGCTTCCATTTAATTAGTTAAATTGATTGAAAACTTAATTACACATAATCCCACAGAAAAGGGAGTTATGTTAATCACACATGCAAAGCTTTAGGGATATATAAGAGAGGAGGGCCAAATTCATGATAGTCAAAGACAGCCAAATGACTGAGTAAAAAAGAATTATCATCATAGCCACGATCTCTTTAGGGGAGAAGCATTTCATAAAGGAATGCGCTTTAACTACAATGCAATACCATCTGATCAAGTACAATTTAAAACGAGAAAACAGAGCTTGAAGTACAAGTGGAGGGAAATATCATTAAAATATCTAACAAATCACATTTCCCTTAACTCAGTCAGAACCTGTTAGGGAGCTGGAGACAGCAAAGGAGCTTGGAAATTCCCATGCCACATGTGGAGCTTTCTTAGACCATCCTAGGAAGCATCTAGTTACACAAGAAGAATGCTTTAAACCTCACAATGTATTCACACCATTATTTGAAGTACGAGGATTTGGGAGAGAGTTTGAAACATTTTGTAACTCACAGAAAAGGCTTGTAGGACATCAAAAAGGTCATAAATCTGAAGATGGCCATTTGTTCATTATGTAGAAAATAAGCTATGATTACAAGAAATCGAGTAAGAAAAGATGCTGCCTGCTACTCTCCTTTCTTTGATACCAATAGAAGCAATGACCAACTAGCCAACAACACTCCCCTCACCCCCAATCAACAAACCCCTTGGGGAAATAAAACATGTTGTTGCCTTCCTGGTATTTATGTCAATACTAATTACTTAATTACTAGAAGGCTTACTCTTGTCTTTTCTAGCTACAGTTCTGAAAGCTGAAAGTCTGACTTAAAGAGTGTTTCTCTCTCTCTCTCTCTCTCTCTCTATCTCTATCTATATCTATATCTATATATATATATTCATTCAGTGGCTCTGTAGAGTGAAAGCCAACATACCAAGTGGTGACTTGAGTCAACATAATAAATTGATGACTTAATGTGAGGCACATTCCTAATTAAACCAACTGAACAAGTCAGAAAAATAAAAGAACACTTGATTGGGCCCACTTAGCTGTGTCTCTTTTGTGCCTCTTTACTGAATTTAGTAAAATAAACTTGCCTAAGCTTAAATATGTTGACCAAATAGCCAAGAAAATGTTAACCTAAAAAGCCCCACGATTTGTATAGAATTATTCTTTTACTAGCCCCTTTCTTTCTAAGAATAAAGAAAAAGATAATTACAAGTTATAAATTCCCTCAAGTTAAATACAAAAATGATTAATAAAAATTTAAGTGAAAGTAAATATAACTTTCAGTTTGCCACAATTTACAGCTCATAAAATTCACAGCAGAGATAAGAGAACATATCAAAGATTTTTAATTGGATTAGCCATTGATATAATCTCTTGAGTACATTCATTTGTCAGATGAAAGCTAGTCTGTCAACTCAAAAGAAAATATTACTTTGGAAATTGTGAAAGCATTGCAAAATCCTTCTTTATTCAAATTGTATCAGACTAGTTTGACAAGGAAGTGCAGAGTGCATTTACAGGCAATAAAGCACGATGCTTTTCTCACTCTTTGCTTGAAGGGCAGACAAGGCAGAAGTGTAATGTGTCACCAGCGTTATTGCTAGGGGCAGTAGGATGAGGGGCAGACAAGGCAGAAGTGTAATGTGTCACCAGCGTTATTGCTAGGGGCAGTAGGATGAGAAGGATCTGGAATTAGTGGTATGTCTTTCCGTGGTGTTTACATCTCTCGCTATTGTCCAAAAGTAACGTCGAACTGAGAACATAGTGATGATCTCCAATTATAAATATACTTATTCTTTCTCTTTGGCAAAAAAATGATACTACCTGATAAGGGAAAGTAATAACTAGGAAGAAGAACCACAGGTTTAAGTTTTCAAAGGCATATGATATACCCCTCTCTCAAGGACCCTGCTAACAACAAAACTCACTGCCAGCAGTCAATTGTGGCTCATAGAGACCACCTAAACCAGAATAAAACTGCCTCTGTTCTGAGATCTCTGGGACTCTCAATCTTTAAGGAATTAGAACACCATCTCTTTCTCCTGCAGTGAAAGACTTCACTTCCACTCCCATAAATATGATAGCTAGCAAACGCTGTCACATAGGGTTGACTACAGATTGAAATCTATTTGACGCCACAAACCACCACCACTGTCAGCATTTTTATTTCAGGTTGTGCTATGAGTATCAGCGCCAGACTTTCTTTGAGAGGGGAGATTTTAAATGTGACATCATCATAATTATATGTGTATGTACATGTATCTAGATATACCGAATATGATGATATTAAAGGAAGGGGATTATATGATTGTAGTCATTAAGTATATAGTTATAGATATAGATAAAGATACAGATATTGATATCACTGATAATAGCATAAAATCAAGAATTCTTATATCCCTAAAAGATTTAAGATATATAAATATAAATATACATAATTCTCATCTCTCTGAAAGATTTTTTTTTTTTTTGGCATCACTGCTTTCCGGTGGTGGGAGTAGGAGGCCCAGTCCCACTGCTGGAATTGAACCTCCATCCCAGTGAGCCACAGTCCCGCGCACAACCACTACGCCACTGGGGCTCAGTCCTCCCTGAAAGATTTAATATATATATATCTATATACATATACATATATATACACACACAAACACATATACATATATATCACTAAGTTTGTATCAATTTGTATCACAGTGAAAGAAAACCAATACAATGACATCATATTGAGTTTTTTGGTTACTGCAAAACAATTTGCAACAGCCCTAGTGGCTTAAAACAAACCATTTATTATCTCACAGATCCACTAGATCAGAAATTAAGGTACAGCACAGCTGCGTTTTCTGCTCAAGGTCTCACAAGTTTAAATCCATTGTCAGCAGGATTGCATTCTCATTTGGCACTCAGCTTGTTTCTAAGTTTACTTAGGCTATTGTTCAGCTCCATGGGTTGGGGACTAAAGACCCTGGAATTTTACTGTTGTTTGGGACTGCACTTTTTTCAAGGAACACTTCATGACTACAGTCTGCCCTCAGGATGCAGCTAAAATGTCTTAAGAAAATCCTTCTGCAGTTCTTTGAAATGGAAAAATTTAATTAGATAGGTAGTTGTAGTATCACCTCTTTCACATACAATAAATTGATCAAAGTATAACTATCTCACCATATTTACAGGTCCTTTCATACTCAATGAAAAACCATGCATTTCCGGTAGTAGGAATTTTGGCCATCATCTTTGAATCATACCTACTATAAAGTTTCAGTCTTCTTCAAGACAGTCCATTATGGTCAATTTCTTAAATGTCAGTGTCAACCAGTTTTCAGAGAGCGATTTTGTGGAAGTGTAATCCAGACCTAGCTCCCATGCTATTGTTCCTTTCCTGCATGTAATCTCATTTTAATATTATTTTTTGGCTATGATTTTCTGTTGGTGATATGTAGATCCTTACTTTGAAAACAGACTTCTCTCACTAGCTAGACATATCTACACTTAACTTTCTGTTGGCTCAATCCACCTGCAATCTCTCTGGTTTAACAGTTCTTCTATTCATGAAAAGTTTTTCACTTTCTCAAATCTGCTTTTCACCCCAATTGGTAATACCTCCCACCTTGGATTGTTCTTATTGTCTGAAACTTCATATCTAATAAATTCCAAGTTTTGTTCATTACCTATATTATATATTGCTGAGAACCATTATTTCTTCTAAAGTCTGTTGTTGTCCTAAATCAGACAGGTATCACCTAATGGATATATTTTTATTTAATCCAATTTTTCAGTTTCCATTAGTAAGAAACATCATTCCAATATACAAATCACATATAACCCACTTAAAATATTGAGGGTCCGTAGGCCTAAATTGTGAAACAGGATTTTCTCTGCAGCATATAAAGACACCCAAAGACTCCTCACCTGCCTTCATGGAAACCCACTTCCCTGTCTTTGTATTTGTCACTTGGTGCCCCTCAGTCATGAGGGTATTTAGACTTCCTTCAAAAATCACCTTGGATTCTTTTTGATGGCCTTCTCAGTCTCTCTGTCCTCAACAGAATGAACCTTTCATTATATAAATTAAAGGTATTAAGAGTTCACTGAAATAAAAGATAGAATGTTAACTTGAGTTCGCTAAGCTTTATCTCTCAGTTCACTGAATAAGCTCAGGCTGTACCTCTTATAGCCCTCTGTTCTCCTGTGTTCTAACAGGTGTCTGTTTTATGTTCTTTTGATGTAATATACACATTCTTGCCCTGGGACACTATTATCTCTTTTTGTGTTTGTCTCCTGACTAGAATATATAGTGTCCAACAAGAGACCTCATGTATTTAGCATAAATATTTAGTGTTTGGTATCTGAATAGATCACAGCACATATTTTGATTTTTTCCTTTTTTACTAAAAAATTCCAACATACTACATTGGCAGTTTCATGGGAAGGAACATGTTTACAATAAACTATAAGTTAAAAAGTTTAAAAAGCTTTAAAAAATTAGGGCCCCTCAAAATTAATTGTAAAATCAATCTCAGTTGAGTGGTAGAAATAGAACACTGTTAATGATGAAGGTTACAGAAATAATCAAGAGGATATTGGCTGACTGAGGGATATTGAATGCTTATTATATTCCAGGAATTATTTATATGTATCGATTCATATATCTCTCACTACAACCCAAGCACAGGCACCTTTGGTGATTTCCTTATATGATACACAATGAACCAAAATGCACAGAATTAAAATAATCTACCCAAGACTACACAGCTAAAAAATAGCGGTTCATCTAGGATACAACTCTATAAAATCCAATTTTAGAATGTGTGCTCTTAATATCCTTGTCTACAACAAAAGATAAATAGACTAAATCCAACAAAGTTTTATGGACTGATTTCAAAATTTTGCCTTGTCTTCATCTCTGAGGCAGAGACATATTAAAATAGTTACTAAAAAATAACTAATGTGTTATTCTGACATATAGCAATGTTATAGAGAAGATTAGAACCGCCAGTGTGGGGTTTTAAGAACTGAACTCTTCTTTTTTTTTGGTGGGGGAGGGGGTTTGCATCACTGCCCTCTGGTGGTCGTGGGAGCTTCCCAGCCTTGTTCCTAGAAAGCCGCTGCTGGATTTGAACTGCCAAGCCCATGGGTTGCAGTCCTGCACTCAACCACAATGCCACTGGGGCTCAGCCCAGGAACTGAACTCTTTTTGGGACTAGAAAGTCTCATCTTTCTCTCTTGTGCAGTTGATGGTTTCAACTGCCAACCTGTGGTTAACAACCCATGCACATGAGAATGCATATGAAAACTGTTATTTGAAAAGACCTTACATGTAGAATGAATTCAAAATTTTAGTATCTTGAGTGGCAAGTTTTATGAATTTATCCATATAAGAATACAAAGCTAGATGGTGCAGGTAGGATATTAAAGGAAGAGTAGTGGGTTTGAGTGCAGACATGTAAAATTTTTAGGTGGACACTCCAAAGTTTGGCATCATCCTAGTATTTACTCAACTCTCACAAATCTTTGCTTTTTTCTTTGATTTCAGAAGGCATCATTTCCTATTTCACTGGCTCTTATACTGCAAAACAATTGGTAATGATTTTGATTGATATAGGTGATTTTTGGGTGTTGGTGAGATTAATTGCCACCGAGTTGGAGAGTTGGTCCCAACTCATAGTGAACCTGTACAAATCACAAAGAAACACTGCTTTCCTCTGATCCTGGTGCCAAACTCCTCTCCATGTCATCCAACATCCCTAATTACTTGCTCAAAATACTGATTAATAAATATGGTGAAGGGTTACAACCTTGGCTCAAACCTTTCTTGATTTAAATCAGAGAGTATTCTCTTGTTCTGTTTGTACAACTGCCTCTTCATTCATAAACAGGTTCCACATGATCCCAATTAGGTGTTCTAGAATTTTCATTCTTCTCAAACCCAACCACAGGTTTGTTATGATCCATATATTATGAATTATGCTGTGTTAGTCCGAGTAGACTAGAGGAACAAATTTCATAGACACGCATATGGATATAAGGGAATGGTTTATATACAAGAGGAACAGGACATTGAGAAAACATCCCAGCCAGTCCAGTTCAATGTGGTAATTCCGATATTAGCACATGTGCCTGAAATCAGTCTATAAAGTCTCCTTTCGACTCACGAAGTCACAGGTCAGTGGGTGCAGAATCCTGGCACTGGTAGGGGTCTTCACGTGGTTCCTCGCTTCCAGGGCTCAGGGTCCATCAATAGCATCTTGTGGTGACAAGAGCAACTCATCGCTGGCAGAGGTCTCCATGTGGCCACCCCAGCTTCAGAGGTCTGGCTCCATCAGGGAAAAGCTGTGTGGTCTCTCTGCCGGCTCCTCCAGCTTCTCAGATGCTGTCATATTGTCTTGTCCATGATTCATCATCTCTGAGACTTAGCTCCCAACAACCAAGGAGATAGCTTCTCATCTTCACGAGGGAAATATCGCGAGATTTCCCAGACATTTCAGGAGAAAGCCATGCCCACACAGAGACCTCATTGGCTACTCAATGGCTATCTCCAGATTAACAGTCTAGACTCCACCCTTACATTTCATTGGTGAAATTAACATAAGCACATAACCACCACATATGCATTTGCATAATCAATAAAAACAAAATAAATGCCTTTCTGGTTTTTCTGTTTTCAGTAAAGGACCATGTGGCATCAGCAATAATTTCTGTTGTTCCATGGCTTCTTCTGAATCTGACCTGAAGGTCTGGCAGTTCCATGTCAATATATTTCTATAAATTTTTTTGGATGAAATTCAGCAAGATTTTATTTACATGTGATATAAGTAATATCTTTCTATATTTTGAGCATTTTATTGGATTTCCTTTCATGGGAAGGGATATAAATATTGATCTCTTTCAGGAAGTTGAGGAAGTAGCTGACTTACAAATATCCTGGCATAGATGAGTACGTGTTTTCAGTGCTTCATTGGCTTGTTGAAACATTTCACTTGGTATGCCATTAGTTCTTGCATTCTGACTAGTGCTTCAATCCAGCTCGAACTTTCCCCTTCAGACTAGAAAACCAATTTGCTCTCTCGAGGAAGGCTGTGTGTTTTATCAGGGATATATAATCTATCACAGACAGCATTATACTTCAAACTAGATCTTGAAATGTCCTTTGTGACCATGAAGACAACACCTTTGCACTTTGTAGTTTCATCCCAGCATAGGAAACCATATGATTTTCTGATTAAAAAGGGACAATTCTCAGTCCATTTCAGTTCACTAATGCCTAGTCTATTGATATTTATATATTCCATATAATATTTTCGAATTTGAAAAATTCTATTCTTATGGCTATTTCTTCTTATTTTGCATCATAACCCACCTATAACAGAAGATTCTGAAGGCTTTGCTCCCACAGCATTACTCCATTCACATCACATGACAGAAGACTCTGACAAGGCAGGTCTTTCTCAGGCATGTTTAAGTGTTTTCTGATCCGAAAGTCTCATCTTTTGGAACTATCTCTGACAATCATCTGCTTCTATTCATTAGTGCTTCACTAATGTTTCAATGCTATGCATAAGATTTTCCTGTGAAATAGGCAGCCCATTCCTTCTCTATAGCCTGTTCTGAGTCTGGAAGCTTACTTGAAACCTGTTCTTTGTGGGTGACCCTGCTGTCATTTGAAGCACTCGTGACATAACTTGCAGCTTCACAGAAATACACAAGCCACTACAGTGTGACAAACTGACAAGAAATGGTGGTAAGTTGTCTTACCTATTAGTATGATACCAGAAATGGGAACAAAATGCACCATTGGGATGTATGAAAGGTTTATCTTGGAAAATGTGGGAAAGTTATAACAAACATTTGCTTTCAGATGATAAAATGTAATTTAAGTACAAAATATATGGTCACTGTGGGAGAACATTCTTGAATAATGTATGATCATTGTTAAAGTTATAGTTTGTATTTATAAATCATTTTATTGAGGGCTCATACAACTCATCACAACCCATCTATCTATCCCTTGTGGCAAGCATAATTGTACATTTGGTATCATCATCATTTTCCAAACATTGTCTTACTACTTGAGCCCTTGATACCAATTTCATGTTTTTCCCCTCCTTCCCCCTTTCTCCTTACCTCATGAACCCTTGATATTTTATAAATTATTATTCTTTTTACATATTTTGCACTGTCTGATGTCTCCCTTTACTTCCTTATCTGTTGTCCACCCCCTTGGGAGGGAGTTATAGGTAGGTTATTGTATTCAATTTTCCCTTCCCCTCCCCCCTCCAACTTCCCCTTTCCTTCCTTGTGTGGTTCTCTCAATATTGGTCCTGAGGAGTTTGCCTGTCATATATTCCCCATGTTTCCAGCTCTAATCTGTACTCATGGGCATTTTCTGGTCTAATCCAATTTGTAAAGTAGAATTAGAGTCATAATAGTGGAGCGAGGGAAGCATTAAAGAGCCAGAGGAAAGCTGTATGTTTCATCGGTACTATACTGTACCCTGACTGCCCCATCTCCTTCCTGTGACCTTTCTGTAAGGGGATATCCAATTGCCTACGTATTGGCTTTGGGCTTCAACTCCATACTCCCCCTCCCAAATCCCCTTCCTCCTCCATCCCTTACCACCCCTGACTCACATTGACATGATTTTTGGTTCTGGGTCATTAAAGCTGTATTTTTGCCTGTTAACTTATCATTAGGAAATCCCTCGTAGAAAAATAAAGGCATTGACAGCTAAAACTTAAATAAAAACCTGAAGCACAACTACTGTTCTCTCCCCATCCAGTCCCAAAAAGAGTGAGAAGAAAAATCCATGGAAATAATTGGTCTAAAGGAGACACTTTAGCTAACTAATTACCGTGAGACCTGGAGAAATAGATGGTGCTATTAGGGCTACCAACTGCCAAGTGTTCTGAAAGACATCACATCCGAAGTCCTGCCTTTAGGGAGAGAAACATTTGGAACAAACCGCAAAATAATAATAAGGGCCACGTGTACTAATCTGATAGAAATTGGTGTGATGCCAGGACTATGTCCTGAAACATTTTTCCTATGTGAAATGGAATGTTCCTCCAATGGCTCCACTTTTTTGTCAACAATCAACAGGCCTATTAGGTGAACAATAACACTGAGGATGGAAGCAATCCTCCACAAAATCAACCCTGTGAAACCAAAGGAGAGCATTGTCCCAGGATCAAGTTCAGGAGGGAGAAAGATTGAAGGGCAATGGTCAACACAGAAAGGAAATGGGACAAGCCAGTCACATGGGGGTGGGGGGAGGTAGAATCAATTTCTCCAATAAATAATGCATATATATCGAGCACCAAAGAACAAGAATCACATCATTACAAATGAGGGGGAGAGCAGGGTAGGGACCTAAGGCCCACTGGTGGGTAATTGGTCACCCCTTTACAAGGGAGTCACGGGGAGGAGACAAACCAGTCAAGGTGCAACAGAGCAGCGATGATGCATACAAGTTTCCTCTAGTCCCTGAAGCTTTCCTTCCCGCCCCCCAACCATCATGGTCCCAAATCTACCTTACAAATCCAGATGGACTGGAGAAGGTACACTAGTAGAGAGGGGAGTTGGAGATATGGGGAAACAAAGACGGATGAGCCCCTTCAGGCCAGTGGTTAGATTGGAGCTGCTGGAGGGGGGGAGAGAAGGTGGGGTAGAGAGACGGAACCAACTGCAAGGATATACACATAAGCTCCTTTTTGAAGGACAGGCATCAAAGGCGTGGGTTGGGGGAGAGGTCGGGCAGTATAACATATGACAGAACAATAATAATTTATAAAGTATTGAGGGTTGGTGGGGAGGGGAGAGCAGGGGAAGAGGAGAAGGAATGAAAAGCTGATATCAAGGGCTCAAGGAAAAGGCGGATGATTGGAGAACAATAACACCAGCGGACATGTGAAGGTGCTTTGCACAGTATGTTTATTTATGTATTGTGAAAAATGATAATGAGCCCCCAATAAAATTATTTTAATAAAAAAATGCATACAAATTGTGGAATAGAAAACCAATTTGATCTCCAAACGTTCACCCCCAATTCTTTGCAAATTATGAAAATGAGTGAAAAACAATGTTCATTTTGTCACTTGAAAATGAATCAGAGGGATGCTACATAATTATGCACAACAAAATACATAAGAAATTAAAAATGAAATATATTGAAAACATTTTGTATACATTTTGTTTGAAGAAAATAACAAAATATTAGAGAAATAGATGTCATCTAAAATATGTTTTAATTTCTCTTCCTTTAATTAAAAGAAACACTGTATTTAGCTTGAGTAGTATGATTATGTAGGCAATGGAAAATCTGAAAGGGTGATAAACTTTTATTCCTGTATAATAATATCAGCTTAAAAGTAAATGACTATTTTTTGTCAAATTAACAACAATTAAGCATACTTTTGGAAAAAAATGGGATTTATTGTTCTTAAAAAACTTAATTTGTTATTGAGATAGGCAGTTAATGCACACCTATTCAGCCATTTTAAATATATAATACACTCACATGTCAATTATATTCTTAGAATTGTGAAACCTTTCTCACTTTCCTTTTTTGAGTCATTTAATATAAGCTTACTAAAACCACGACATTATGTGCTCACCTTTCTGATATGATCACTGATGACATATGTGTATATAAGCAAATGTGGTGAAGTAAGCTGATGGTACTCGGCTACATGTAGGTAATAGGACATTCCCACATAGAAGGTTCATGGAGAGGAGATGAGCTAGTCAGGGTGCAGTGCAGCAATGATGAAGCATACAACTTTCCTTTAATTCTTCAGTGCCTCTGCCTCCCAACTGTAATGATTTCAATTCTACCCTGCAAATCAGGCTAGACCAGAGGATGTACCTAGGTATAGATAGGAACTGGAAACATAGGAAATTCAAGACAGATGATTCCTTCAGGAATAGTCATGAGAGTCGCGATACTGGAAACAGGAAAGAAGATTGGGTAGGTAGGGGGGGATGATTATAAGGATCTATATATAACCTCCTCCCTGGAGGACAGAAAACAGGGAAGTGGTTGAAGGGAGACATCTGATAGTGTAAGAGATAAAAAAATAATAATAACATAAAATATCAAGGGTTCATGAGGGAGGGAGCAGTGAGGAGGGAGGGGAAAACATGAGGAGCCAATATCAAAGGCTTAAGTTGAAAGTATTTTGAGATTAATGAGAGGGACAAATGTGCAAATGTGCTTGGCACACAATGCATGAATATATGGATTTTGATAAGAGTTGCATGAGTCCCCAATGAAATGATTTTTTTTAAGCCAGAAAATAAGGAAGGCTCCAATTTGACTTTCCAGCTTCTACACCCGGCTTGCTGAATGACTCAGGGCCAGTGGCTCTGTGCCTCTGCCTGGTCATCTGTGAAACTGTCCTAATAATCATGAGAACTACACAGGAGCACCAGGATGCAATTGACTTCAAAGGGATCACCTCGCTTGAGGGAGATGCAAGGCAGGGTGTAAAGGTGGGAATCAGACTGTGAAAGAGCACACATTTCTTTCAACATAGGACAGAGAGCTCAGGAAGTTATGGTTGGTTACAGGGTGCAGCTTTTCAGATGAACCAGTGGAATTCATATTACTTCTCAATTCCAGGCCAATAAGATGAGACAAAAATTAAACTCACTAATGCAATGTGAGTCACAGTGCAGTGATATATATTAAATTATATAAATGTATGTGTAAATTGTGTGCTATTTGTTCATTTACTTATGCATCTTTCCCTACATATATTTTGATGTCTCTTTTTACTTCTCAGTAGAGAGAATTTTGCATGTCTTTTCAAAATTAAAAGAAAGCATTACACTCCTTGCATCAAACTTCTTTTGATGATGGAAAACATCAAAATTGCTGTGTGAAAGTTCTTTGCAAAGCATGCATCCCTGTTGCTCTCTGAACCCACTCAATTTCTCCTGTCATGGCAGTAGTGAGAATGGGCACTGGTTACTTACTGGATAAGTGTGACAGTAAGATTTTTATGTCAACCTGTTGGCATTTGCTTGGAGGTAGGAGTGAAGTCCAGTCTATCAGCTCAAAGCCTGATGATGTCTTCCTGAGGATGCTGCCTTTTAATAAAAGACGCACTAAGCCCGTGTCTTTCTCATAGACTGTCATCATGCCATCCTGCTTACTTGAGTTCTGCTTTTTGTTCTTCGGCAAAATGTGACCACCTTCTCTTGGAATTGTTGGTGTCTTGCAGTGTTTCTGCAGCACTTGGATCCCACCAGCCAGAGATCTACTGGTTTCCTAATTTGTCTTCCTGCCCCATCCAACAGCATTGTGCACATCTGAAGGGGAGTGCAGCTAGTCTTGCACCCATGGACTTGGGTTGGGATGGACTGGGTTACGTTTCAGATCTAAAAATATTTCTTGATATAAAGTTCTTTATGATACTTGAATGAGGGCCACTTGTTTTGGTTCTATAGGAAACTCAGCCTAACACTCCAGGTAAATGGTTTTAAGTGACTAATTTAAAGAAATATTGAATAAGTATTGGTCATATGATCTGGTTAATGGGATATAGCAGTGAGAATACCACACATCAATAGCAATGACTTTATCCCTAAATGAATTTATATTTTATCAAAATATATTTGTTTTTGTAGCCTCTATGTTTGCTCAAGAAGCACAAAGGAAAATGTTCTTTTTGTTTGTTATGGTTAGTTGCTAGTTAAAAATTGAGTAAGACTAAGGACAACTTTTCCTTTTAAGTGATATTGTGTCTTTGTGAATTCATTATTCATTCTATGTACCTCCATTTTGTCCAACTTTCACCTCTGCAAGGGAATGGAGGGCATTCTTCAATGATGGAAGAAAAGATTGAAGCACTCCTTATGGGTTATGTTAGTCTGGGGAGACTAGAGAAACAAATTCATGAACATGCATATGTGTATAAGGGAGAGATTTATATACAAGAGCAACTTACATTAAGAAAGCATATCAACCCAGTTTAATTCAAGGTCATAAGTCTAATATTAGCCCATATATATACCCAATACCAGTCTACAAGTCCTCTTCAGACTCACAAAGCTCATTCAGTGACATGAAGACAGTCACAGGTCCGTGGGTATAGAGTCTTGTGTGTCTGGTGGCTGTAGAAGCTTCTCAGCGCTTGCAGAGGTCTCCCTGTGACACCTTAATTTTCCAGTTCTCAGGGTCTATCATTGTCTCCTGCTTCCAAGAAAGAAGGACCAGGTTTTCCAGAATTCTCAGAAGAGAAAATCATGCCCACACAGAGGTCTGATTGACTATCTTCAAATTGACATGCTAAACTCTACCCCTACACTCTTACCCATCAAATTGACACCAGATTAGGTGACTGCCACACCGGTAGTTCAGGAGTGTAAATCTGCAAGCCATATTGTGTATCTGACAAGACTGATTCAAGATGGAGATTGCAATACTGGAAAAATGATGATTCAGAAACCCAGGAGTGAGGAAAGGGTGTCGGTGTAGCCACATAATCATGAGCTCAATCATTTTGTTGTTGTTGCTGTTGTTTAGGATATTTCCATATTACTTTGTTTTTTTTTTAAATCCTTTTTGGGGGGGCTCATACAACTCTCTCACAATACATACATAGGTCCATTATGTGTCAAGCATATCTGTACATCCACTGCCTTCATTAGTCTCACAACATTTGCTTTCCATCTTTGCAATGGCTCCTCATTTTCCCCCTTATTCCCCGTAAGCCCCCATAAAGCTTTGATAATTTATAAATTATTATTACTTTATCATACACTGTCCTATGACTCCCTTCACCCTTCTCTCCACTGTCCTTAGGCAGGAAGTTATACATAATATAACTATGTAATCGGTTCCCCTTTCTATCCCACCCTCTTTTCACCCTCCCAGTACTGCCACTCTCATCACTGGTCGTGAAGGGATCATCTGCCCTGGATTCTATATGTCTCATGTCTGTGTCAGGGTATATCCTCTGGTCCAACCAAACTTGTAAAGTTGAAATGGGATCATGACAGTGGGAAGAAGGAAGCATTGAAGAACTAGAGGAAAGTTGTATGTTTTGTCTTTGTTACACTACAGCATAACAAATTTATATCCTTCCTCTGACCCCTTTGTAAGGAGAAGTCCATTGCCTATAGATGACTTTGGGTCCCCAACCTACACTCCCCCTCATTTACACAAAAATCATTTTTTTACTTTCTTGATGCCTGGTACCTGATCCCTCTGACACCTCATAGTCACACAGACCGGTGTGCTTCTCTCAAGCGAGCTTTGTTACTTCTGAGCTAGATGGCCATTTGTTTATCTTCAAGCTTTTAAGACCCCACATGCTATAACTGGGCACCATCAGCTTTCTTCAGCGCATTTTTGCTTATGCATACATTTGTCTTCAGTGATACCAAAAGGGAAGGTGGGTAGACAATGATATCATTTTATGTTTTTTATTGTTTGATTCTTGGTACCTTTGACCCCTCGTGGCCACACAGGCTGATTTGCTTCTTCCATGTGAGCTTTGTTGCTTCTGAGCCAGATGGTCATGTGTTTGACTTTAAGCCTTTAAGATCCCCGACACTATATGTTTTGGTAGCCAGGCACCATCAGTTTTCCTCACCACCTTTGACCATACACACTTTTGTCTTCGGCAATCAGGTTGGGAAGATAGCTCAGTCATTTTTACCATGGATTAACACTCTAGCTTTTGGACAGAAATTTGGGCTGAAGAAATGGCGCCAACTGATTAAGTGGTGAAAATCAGCATGTATACTTTAGTGAAGGCATACATTTGAAATAAAAATAAATAAATTAAATACAAATCCCTGTTTTTATTAATTGAATAGCATAAGCAGATTAATTGCAGTTTTTCAGACCCTCATATTTTGATCTTTCAAAAGGAGGTTTCAAAAAAATCTCTAACTCATATGGTTACTGTAAAGAATAAAGTGTATATATACACCTTGATAACTATTTGTCAGATGCAAAGTATTACTTTGTGCATGATTTAGAAAGTGTATATCTGAAACACATTTGAAACACATTGTGAGATGATGATCATTCATTGCATAAAGTTATAACCTGAACTGCAGATATTTGGGGAGAAAGAATAACAAATCAGTATATATGGTCTGTCTCAAACATTTGAATATGCATTTTCTAATAACTTGTAATTATTATATTTGTAATTATTTATCTCTAGAACACATGAAGATAACAAACATATTGTACTATGAGATTTCTTAGGTAGATTAAGTAAACAGTGTTGCTGAAATCCCTAGGCCCGCTCACATTAGGCTTGCACATTGATTTCTAATCTTGTTTTCAGTATTTCTGCTTTTATAATATACATAGGAAAACACTGTAAGTACCAAACTGGATTTTGCTCTTCAGGAGTTCCACAATCTATAAGCTCCTTAAGGACAAGAACAATTACTTTTTCCAGGGTTATAGCCCCACCCCTGCTGCCATCATTCTCAGCATATGATCAATGTTCTACAATATCTGTTGAATAACGTAAAATTGGGCAGTTGAAACTGTGTTTCATAAAAGTGCTAGAAATTGATACAAAATGGCATGGATATGTTTTACTCTTTCCCACCCTCCATCACACATATTTATTACACATTCATGCCCACATAATCACCTCTTATTTTGAGCACATCGCTGCCCAAAGTTTAGGTGCACTTGAATAAACATTGTCATCAAGTGCAGAACTGTGAATGGCAAGGGGTCAAACATCAGCTTTTTGCCAAATATCACTATTGTAGAATAGTGATCAAGAATTGTGGAACAGAATTATGAGATATAAAAGTAAATACAGTCTGTCACAAACTTTGGGATCTTTGATGATCTTTGGGGAAGTGTTAATAACAACTAGAAAGTGTTAATAACAACATAAAACCTTGGAGGTAAGTAAGTTAGTGTTTTTTAAAATCATTTTATCAGGGGCTCATACAACTCTTATCACAATCAAGGCATACATCAATAGTATATGCAGACCATATTTGCACCTTTGTTGCCATCATCATTCTCAATCCATCCTCCTTCTCTTTGCCCCACCCCCCCCTATCATCCCCATATATCCCCTCCTGCCACCCTCCCCCTCCCCCATGGACACTTAATGATTTACAAACTGTCATTATTTTGTCATATCGTACACTTCTGATGGGTCCCTTCACCTGCTTTCCTGTTTCCTGTACCTCAGGGAGGAGATTATATGTAGATCTCTGCAATTCGTTTCTCCTTTCTAGTTCACCTTCCCTTCACCCAACTGGTATCACCACTCTCACCACTGGTTTTGAAAGGATCATGTATTCTGAATTCCCTATGTTTCTAGATCCTGTCCTCACCAGTATACATCCCCTGGTCTAGCTGGATTTGTAAGATAGAATAAGGATCATGACAGAGGGAGGGGAGGAAGCATTTAAGAACTAGAGTAAAGTTGTATATTTCATTGTTGCTACACTGTACCTTGACTGACTCATCTCCTTCCTGTGACCCCACAGTAAGGATATGTCTCTTCACCTATTGCTGGGCTTTGGGTCCCCAATCTGTACTCCCCTCATTTATAGTGATATAATTTTTAGTTACTTGATGCCTGATACCTGATCCCTTAGACACCTCATCATCAAAAAAGGCTGGTGTGCTTCTTCCATATGGGCTTTGTTGCTTCTGAGTTAGATGACCGCTTGTTTATTTCAATCCTTTAAGACCCCAGGTGCTCTATCTTTTGGTAGCTAGGCACCATCAGCCTTCCTCACCACATTTTCTTACACACCCACTTTGTTTTCAGTGATGGGGTCGGGAAAGTGAACCTCATGGAATAGCAATTGAATAGAACAAAGTGTTCTTACATTGAGGATGTACTTGAGGGAAGCCCAATGTCCATCTGCTGCTGCAATATTAAACTTATAAATATATGCATGTGGATCTATTTCCCCATCATCATATATAAATATATTTACATATGTACATGCCTGTATTTAGGCCTCTAAACATGCTGTGTGCCTCCTATTTCTTTCCTCTGTTTTCTTTTACTTTTCTCTTGTCCCACTATCATGCTCAGCATTCATTTGGGTTTCAGTAATTTCTCTCGGTTATATTGCTCTTGATCCATCCCTACCAGACCTCTCACACCTTCCTTGCCTCTGATTTTATATCACTTGTTGTTCTCTTGTCTCCGGGATGATCAACACCACCTCCTTCCTCCCACCTTCCCCCTCTCCCATGTCCCCCTGGAACTATTGTTCCCTCTATTTTCTCCTCCATACTGTTCATTCAGCTTATTTTATCTAGATAGCACTGCAGAGATGATAATTTGCACGCACACACAAAAAACAAGAGTAGCAATATGAAGCAACAAATGAAAACAAAATGATGACAGCAACAACAACAAAAAAACCCAATGGTCAAAACATATATATAAGTATATAAAACATAATAATAATAATAAAAACCATAACCTATAAATAGGTTTGTTGATCTCGAGGAGTATCCTCTAGTCCAGTCTGATGAGGTGTCCCCAAAGTTTATCCTTGGCACTTCCTTGCGACATTTCTACTCTGCTCTCCCCACTGCTCTGCTGCATGCTCTTAGTGTTTGCCCTGGTGTGGTAGTTTCAGACCGCATGCAATCTCAACACCATGTCTTCAGTGCTGTCCCCGTAGGGCCATGGTTCAGTGAGAGATATAGTGTCTCATAGAGGGGAAGCCATTTGGTCCTTTCTGTGCATTGGCTGCTCTGAGCAGGGGTATCTTCTTCAAGACTTGGTGGGCCAGCATGTGCTCCACTATCTCTTCCTCCCCCTTTATTTGCTCCGGTGTGCTCTGATCACACACTTCCCTCTCCCTGAGCTGCAGCTTCAGTGCGGTCCTCTGAAGTTAATTCTTCAGTGGGGAGGGGTGGCTATCCAAGTAGTTGGGATTGGGTCGAGGCCCTCAAGCCACCTCCCTCCCCCACTGGCTCCCCTCTTCATGTCATCAAGCTGCATTCACATCCTGGCACATGGGGGTTAAATATGGTTCCTCTTTCTCTGTGCACATGTAAACAATGTCCTCCCCTTGGGTGGGATATTGCCCTGTGCCTCCACTGCACTTTGCTATCCCCAACCCTTTCCTTTTTCAGTTGGCTAACATATGAAGCCCTGGATTTTGTCTGGCCCCTGCATTTCTGGCTTTCTTAAACAAGTTTCAGCATCCAAATCTACAGAGAAAATAGGCTTGATAAAAATGAAAATCTAAATCCAGAGGAGGGACTGGTATTAGAGTTTAAATCCTGGCACCTGATTTTCCCAAGACTGCTGCTGATGGTAAAAGTTTAAAATCTCTTTACAGGGTTCCTCAGAGAGCCTCTGGTGAATCTGCTCTCACTATGGACCAGTGATAAAAGTCTTTTTATCAGACAACATACACTTTAGGGTGGATCACTGTAGCTGTTGCTAGGTCATAATGTGACATCTTGTTATTGATCTTATTCTTAATCCAATGAATAATTGCACTGAGATGTTCTGCTTTGCTTTCTATTGAGGTTTCTCTCTGCGTCCTTCTATCATTTTTGTTGGGTGAGTTGCTTGTATTTTACATTGATTTTCTATGTTTGCACATAAAACCCAGATTAGGTAAATGTATAGAGGCAAAAACTGAGCTATTAATTTTAAAGAGACATGGCAGGGGAAGCTGGCCTGAGATGGGAATATCCCTATAGCCAGCACCAGGAAGAACTATGCTGGCATGGACTGTGGCCATGGTTGCACAACTCTTTTGAATGTGATTTAATTATTGAAATGTATAAGATGATTTATATGTCAGCACAACTGTGTAAAATAAGCAAACTAATTTTTTAAATTACAGAAAAATTCCAGTTCAGAGAAAGTCTACAAGTATGTCAGCGTATACCTGCAGGACACACTGTGAAGACAAGTGAAAGGTTAGGTGAGGCAGAATGGTGTTATACTAACTATACTGCTTGCCTTTCAATGTCCCAAGAGAAAGACAAAGAATGGTACTGCTATGAAAAATAAAATTTTCTGAGTGTTATTTGCATGGACATATACCAGTAGGCTTGTGCACTGTCTTAAAACATGTTTTAGCAGCCTAAAATTATATGACAGATTTAATAATTTTATTTCCTTTTTTTCTGTAACCTATTATTATTGGTTTAAGCATTTGTTTTCCTTGGAGTTTCTGAAACTCATTAAAGGCTCTTGATTGCCATTCACAGAACTGAACTACATTGCTTCATACTTGGACAGAGGCAAATTATATTCCTGGGCAGCAAATTAATCTTATCAGGTATTAGATTAAAGACAATCACTAGACAGTTAGGATATTTCATAAAAACACATTTCAATTTCTCCTCCTTAACTCACAATCATTATTTACAAAAAGAAAGAAAACCTGATTCAATAGGAAAATGTCTTGAAATCTCTACAGGAAAAATATATTAAAAGCTGACATTGAGGGACTCAGATTAGAATAGGAATTAGAAGTAACTGAACACATCACAATTTATCCTTAACAGTTTGTTCCTGCTAAAACTGATAACAATTTTAGTGCATAATTAGCCTTGGTGTCTCACTATAATTCTTCAAGTTGAATTTGTACTTATAACACAGAGACATTTTTTTAAAGGAACATTTATTTGACCTACCTGTGTATCTTGAAATATGTATTTAGCACAGCTGTTCTTTTGTGTTTAAACTCATCACAAAATGCTGCTTTAATGTAACCCACCATTGATCTGCAGCAACTGGAAACAAAATCTTGCTTTAATTAGTATCATCCAATCACTTCTTTTTTTACATTTCTACAGAACACACACTGTGAACTGTTTAATGGACTATTATTCAGAAAAGTGGCAAAGTGAGCATGCACACACACATGCACACAAACAGAGTGAAAATAAAAACCAGCAGTGTCAATGAAAAATATTTTGTGAAATAATGGGGGTGAAAAACAAACAGACATGTTTCCTTAAGATGAACCTCCTTGGCATTTTACTGTAGAGATGAACAGTGCCCCAATTACTGCCAACAATGGAAAAAGAGGGAGAGAGAGAGAGAGAGAGAGAGATTCATTACCTTCAACACCCTTAACTGTCTACCAGTGAATTCGCTTATCTGCTTCTTTTTCTACTGAACCTGCATGAGGGGGGAGGCATAAACAAAGAACTGAGTGGAGTAAATGTGTCACAAATTACCACAAACACACTGTGACTCAGTGCACTTTTCATTTCTCTCCTCATTAACTGTGTCTTGCTCAAAATGAGCGACTGGGCCCAAACATAATCAAGTCCCACAGATAACAATTGACTTGACTGCTAGGGCAGTCATCACCTCCCAGATACCAGGAAATAAATTCAGAAATAAAATGAGTTAAAATAAAATTCACTCTGCTCTCTTTTCTGTGCTCAGATAATTTGAAGACCATCAAGGCCCACAGAAACAATCCATCTTCCTGTGAAAAAGAAGGCCTCTCTGCCACCACCAATAAGGCATGTCTTTAGTGTTATCAAGAGTGAGTATAATTACACGGCGCAAAGGCTATCAAAGTGTCTTGGGCACTGTTATTTTTTCCTGAGGTCTTTATCCAGAGAGCTACCTGAACAGCGACAAAATAAAAATAATGCTAGGGGAAGCCAGGGAGCAGGGAGGGGGACTGGAAAGAAAAAAAACCTAATAATACCTCCTCAGATTGGTGTGACTGACCTTTAATTTCAAGAGCACATTATAATTTGAAAGCGGTTCTAAGATCCTTTTTGTTGTGGTTGCTGTCACATCTCATTTTAAAACAAGAAGGATTGGCTTCAAGAATTTTTGGATTTTTCTCTGTATGCTCTGGTAAACCTGGTTCTATCAAAGCAGTGATTTCTCAACAATGCTTTTGAAGGAATTTTGGTTTAAGAAGTTGTTATACTAACCAGGATCCTTTATTTAGCTCTGAACCGGAATGAAGTGCTTGTATTAGATCCAGTCATGCAAGATAGCTGGGGCTGGTCTCTTGGAGAAACAAGGGTATAGAAGCAGTGGAGATATAATGGGGCGGAGAAATATGGGTCAGATTAAGGTCAAACTAACCTAGCCTTTCTTGGCAGTAACAATCAATGGCTCTGATTCTCTCACCCTTCCATCTGAATTTTCACTTGACCTCCATTGACTTCATGCCACTGGGACACAGGCCCTGCTCAGGTGTTCATTGCCCTTGAGCTGATCCAACTTATGATGATCCTACATGGCAGGGTAGACCTGTCCCTCTGGGTTTCCAGGCTATCACTTATTTACTTACTATCCTAGTAATCGGGATGAATAAATCTATCAAAGTGTCCCATAGTTCAATCATGTTCAGCAGAATTGTACATTTGCTACAACAATTTGTTTTTAAACATTGTTTTTCTGTATGGTCCCCATTGATTTTTATCACCAAATACTATTTATGATTGGTCTTTGGAGGAGCCCTGGCAATCTGATTCTTAGACACCCAGCTACTAGCCAAAATGTTGGCATTTGGAACCCACCTTGGGGTTTTTATGTGTGCTTAGACCTGGTTATCTCTTCTTTAATGACTACAGGTTAGAATATTATCAGAGGAAATGCTACATTGTCATCTGGGATCAAGGCTTGAATCTTATGTAATGGACATAAATGAATATTAACTTAGAAATTTTTGTATAGAGAAATATGTAGGCAAATATTTAACCCAGTTTAATTCCTGCTTGCAGTCATTAGAAGGAAGTAAAGACAATGAAGGAACCCTGGTGTGAAGTGGTCACACATTGCATGATACACGTGGTCATCAGTTAGAAAGCACAAGCATCTCCTGAGGTCAACGACTGGTGCTTCTAATTCCATAAGCAGTTACAGTCTAAGAAACCCACAGAGGGTCGCTAAAAGTGAGCATTGAGTCACTGGACGTAAAATTGGTATTTGGTTTGGTATATTTAGTTTGCTCAGCCGCTATTCAAGTTTGAAGGTTCAAGTTTGCCCAGAGACTCTTGGCAATCCATCTCCAACACATCTCCCATCAATGAAAACCTTGTGGAACATAATTCTAGCCTTACACAATTGGAATTTCTGTGAATCAAAGTCAACTTCCCAGCAACATTAATTAGAAATATTTCTTTTGTAAAAATCTTCTATGTGACTATGCAAAGGCACTTCATTGGGCAGATTCTTCAAAAGAAATCAAAATCCTATGGATAGTTTTAAGAATGGGAATCCCAGAACACTTCATTGTGTGCTCACACCAAACTTGTGCGTGGACCAGGAAGCAGATTTTTGAATAGAACTAAGGGATCCCGCATGGTTTAAACTCTGGGAATATGTGCATCAGGGCTGTATCCTCTCACCATATTTATTCAATCTGTACAATGAATCAATAATCAGAGAAATTGGAGCATGTGAAGAAAAATGTGGCATCATGATTGGAGGAAGGCTTATTAACAATCTTCAATATGCAGATTGCATAATCTTGCTTAAGGAGCAATTGAAGCACTTGCTGATGAATATCAAGGATTTCAGTCTTCAGTATGGGTTATAATTCAAGGTAAAGAAAGTCAGAATCCTCACAACTGGACCAATAGGTAACATCTTGATAAATGGAGGAAAGGTTGATGTTGTTAGGGATTTCATCTTGTTTGGATCCAGAATCCATGCTCTCAGAACCAGAAGTCAAGAGATCAAAAGAGGCATTGCTTTGGGTAAATCTGCTGCACAAGACCTCTTAAAAAGCATGGGGGTGACTTTTAGCACTAGGGTAAGTCCTAGACTTACTCTAGGACTAGGACCTAGACTCTAGTACCTAGAGTGACCCAAGCCTTAGTACTTTTAATTGCCACATGTGTATGTGGAAGTTGGACATTGAATAAGAATGACCAATGAAAAATGGATACATTTGAATTATGGTGTTGGCAAAAATGGACTGCCAAAAGAATAAGCACATCAGCCTTGGAAGAAATACAATCAGAACACTTTTTAGAGCCATGGGTGGTGAATCTAATGCACTCTGAACATGTTATCAGGGGAGAGCAGTGGTGAATAAAGACACTGAGCTTGGGAAAGTAGGAGGGCAATGAAAAAGAGGTAGGCCTTAGACGGGAAGGCTTGACACAGTGACTGCAACAATGGGCTCAAACTTAAGAACAATTCTGAGAACGGTGTTGGATTGGGTGCTGTTTGTATCCTTCTGTTGGATACACTGGAGGAATAGATGAGTTAGGACTAACGCGGTGTCAGGTAAGAACAACCACAGTTAGACTAGCTTCTCAAGGAAAAATTAGCAAAAGAAATTTGGGATGGAGATAAATGTCATGTGGGGCCTATAGGATTCATGTGAATGTTAATTAGATATCATTCCTTTCTTTCGCATCTTGTTGATTCTAGTCTATTATTGAACTGATATCGTGTTTGACTTTAAGTGTTCTTCTTTGTACTCCAATATGCATTATATCCTACGCTATCTATAATACAAATATTAAAGCAAAAATAGCTAAAGTAAGCTTGGAAAAGTTGGATTTGAAAAGTTATCAGAAGAGTTAAGCTAGAAAAAGTACTTTAGGATTTGTAATCAGAGACTTCGGCTACATGTGGAGTATAATGTAAGGCATTTGCTGATTCCATTGAACTTTAAAATGTTTATTTCTTCTATTTTCAGTGATAGAATACCCTTAAATGTATAATATCTCAATATAATAATTTACCTTATGTGATAATTGTCCAATCCTGTGGTAGTCTGGGTAGACTAGAAGAACAAATGTCATAGACTTGCATATGGATATAAGGGTACAGTTTATATATTTGAGAAATAGGGCATTAAGAAAGCATCCCAATCCAGTCCACTACAAAGTCATAAATCCAATATTAGCCCATGTGCCTGATACCAGTCTATAATGTCTCCTTCCAACTCATGAAGTCACAGGCCAGTGGGTGCAGAGTCCCAGCACTGGCAGGGGTCCCCTCATGGCTCCTCACTTCTAAGGCTCAGGGTCCATCAACAGCATCCAGTGGTGGCAGAAGCAACTCATCACAGGCAGGGGTCTCCACCTGGCCTCTCCAGGTTCAGAGGTATGGCTCCATCAGGGCAAAGCCGTGTGGCTTCTCCTCTGGCTCCTCAGATGCTGCCATCTTGTCTTGTCCGTGATTCATTGTCTCTGAGATTACTCCCACAACTGGGAGATAGTTTCTCATCTTCACGAGGGAAATATTGTGAAATTTCCCAGAGGTCTCAGGAGAAAGCCATGCCCACATGGAGGCCTCATTGGCTACTTTAATGGTTATCTCCAGATTAACAGGCTAGACTCCACCCCTACATTTCAATCATAAAATTAACATAAGCACATGACTGCCACAAATACCCATTTCATTTATATCTTCTAACATCCGGAATGTACTTGTGTAAATAATTCAAAATATACATATTTAATGGGAGATGCAAATTTGGACCAAGTTAAAATGTGAAAATATTTGTCATAAAAGGTATTTTAGAGGGATGAATAATTTGGAGGGAAAACAACAGGAGTGATGGTTCCAGGAGAGAAAGGAAGTAGGTGTTAAAATACCCAGGGGCAAGGGAACAAGTGATCAAAAATCTGTGGTGAGGAGGGTATATGAGGCCTCAAAGGGCTTGAGCAAGGACAATGTAACTGAGAGGAACTAATGAAACCTAAATGAAGGCTAACCATGAGAGTGGGACAAGAGGAAAATAAAAGGAAATAGAAAGAAGAACTAGGAGTCAAAGGGCATTTTTAGAGGTCTAAATACAGGCATATATGTATGCAAATATATTTATATATGATTATGTGGAAATATAGATCTATTTGCATATATTATAGGTTTAGTATTAAGGTAATAGATGGACATTGAGCCTCTACTTAAGTATTCCCTCAATGCAAGATCACTTTGTATTATTAGACTGACATTCCATGATGCTTACCTTTCTACTATGATTGCTGAAGACAAGGTAGATGCCGAAGAAAATGTGGTGAAGAAAGCTAATGATGCCTGGTTATCAAAGGATAGAGCCTCTGGGGTCTTAAAGACTTGAGGATAAACAAGTAGTATCAGAGGAAACCAGCCTCTGATACATACATAACAGGTTCGATAGACACAGTTGTACAACAATAATTATCATTTATTATTATAGTAAAGCTATGAAGAGCATAAGAAAGAAATAACAGATCAGACACATCTCGTGGTGGTATGCTCACTTCAGCCTCGCTTGGTGTCCGAGTGTAGAGAACGAGTGGTGAAGGGTCACATGAAGGAATAGGAAAAGGGAGCGTCTGGAGCAGACAAGGCTAGAGAGAAAAGAGGCCAGGGGCTGGGGCTCTTAATTGTGCCCAAGACTAATATACCCTTTGGTGCCACACAAGGCCCCTAAATACAAGAAAGGACATACATCACAGGAAAGGTTGTACAATCACAGGAAGGAGGTGAACTAGGAGCGTACATGTAATCCCAAGCAGAGGGACTAAGGGCAAACGTGAAAAGAAAGGCAGACCCTAGACTCCTTATGGCATCCTACCGCTGATCATTTGTGGGTGGGCTTGACCTCTTTGTCTCCTGTAAGGAAGTACTCTATTGGTGTCCTTATCAAAAGGGAATAGACCTACTTTAGAGTGGGACCGGCCATACACACTGTTATGGATAGCTAGGAACCCTAAGAACGAATAGCTCCTGACCTCATTGGTTGACCTCTTGGTGCATAGTCATATTGTGAGTGTAGCAAGTGGTTTAAGTTTGGCAGATGTTTGGGAGAGAGAACTTGGAAGATATCTTTCTCTTCCCCACAAAGTGACCATCTAACTGCAAAGCCAACATGGAAGAAGCACATCAGTAAAAAGAAAGAAAAAACAGCACACCAGCTTTCGTGATCATGAGGTGTGTCAGGGTTACTAATCTCTAACACATTATCACGGGTTCAATAGGTGCAATTGTACAGTGATACTTGGTGGTTTGGGGCTCTCCATATGACAAGGTGGATAGACCTAAGATTTATGGTGGCAGCATTCTAACCTTGATTGCCTTGGATAGGAGAGTTGATTTAGCCAAGACTTTCCGGGGAAGTGACACTTTGTCCTAATAGCAGGAAGTCAGCCCTATCTTTTTTAGGAGAGATTAAGGCCTCTGAACACTGGTGCTTTTAGGGGGAATAACTAAGCTTCTTACCTTTCACCAAACACTGGCAAATAGTTACTAATATTTGCTTAATACTTTGGAGGAGATATAATTTTAGAAAAGTCCTATATATGAAAGATTGAGATGGAGCTGCAGGAAGGAGAGAGAGTTCAGTTAGGCATTAAAAGTAAATATATAGGTTTTACTAGAGGTAGTGAAGGGCTTTTGGGAAGGGAAGGGACAGCAGAGAGAGAGAGAGAGAGAGAGAGAGAGAGAGAGAGAGAGAGAGAGAGAGACATCTTGAGCTCCTGGGTGGTTTGTGGAGGCCTGAGAGTGAGGCCAGGGTAGCCACACCCGGTATTGGGGTGGTGATATATACGTGGGGTCCACCCCCAAACTATAGATTGAGTTACAGGCATGTGGACTGATGAAAGAGAAGGGAGGAAGGTTTCTGTGTTTGGGGTTTTGGAGATGCCTTACTAGCAAATCATCTTTGGGGAGATCAGCTCTGTGAAGGGGCTGTGCCTTCGAGTAGATAAGCTCTGTGAAATGCCAGAGGAAGGGTTTACAAAGTTCAGCAGGTTGTTCATCTCCTTCTTTGTGAGGCTGATGCAAAAGGGGAGCAAGGGGCTACCTGGTCCTGGGGGCTGTGTGGTTAGACCCTGGCCCATACAATATGCCTCCAACAGGGGTGTACATGTGATTAGACAGCAATTAATAAAAAAAATCATATCATGGAATGAGGGGGAGTGCAGAGTGGGGACCCCAAGCCCATATGTAGGCAACTAACATCCCCTTCTAGAAGGGTCAAGGGGAGGAGATGAGCCAGTCAGGATGTAGTGTAGCAACAATGAGATATACAACTTTCCTCTAGTTCTTCAATGCTTCCTTCTCCCAAATATCATGATCCCCCTTTCGCCTTAAAAATCTGGCTAGACCAGAGGATGTACACTGGTACAGATAGGAATCCAGGACAGATAAACCCCTCAGGATCCATGGTGAGAGTAGTGATACCAGGAGGGTAAAGGGAAGATGGGGTACAAAGAGAGAATCGGTCAGAAGGATCTACATATAATCCCTCCCTGTGGGTGGACAACAGAAAGGTAGGTTAAGGGAGATGTTGGACAGTGTAAAACATGATAAGATAACAATAGTTTATAAATTATCAATGGTTCTCGAGGAAAGGGGAGTATGGAGAGGGAAAACATGAGGAGCTGATACCAAGGACTCAAGTAGAAAGCAAATGTTTTGAGAATGAGGGCAACAGATGTAGAAATGTGCTTGCTAGAATGGATGTATGCATGGATTGTGACAAAAGTTGTATGAGCCCCTAGTAAAATGGTTTTTAAAAAGATATTTATCTCAAATTTAAATCATATTTCTCTTCTTGCTCCAAGTCTCCCTGCACTTCTATTGACATGCATTACTTTTTGCTTTCTCACATCTTCTCTGGTTAATGGAAGCTATCATATATTAACTAAAAATATGTTTCAGCTAGGGGGAAAATCCATAGAATAAAGAGGAACCATCAGCTACATGCAAAATGGTCTATGGCACCTTTCCAAAGCTCCACAAAATGCTGAATAATTTTAAGGTAGGACACTCAAAGGTACTTTGAAAGAGTTCTGTGGCATCACCACAAGGTCAGCAGTTTCAAACTACCATTCACTCCATGAGAGAAAGATTTATAGACTCATATTGAGGGGCAGTTGTACACTGTGATATTGGGTCACCAAGTCAAGCTGTCTTACTGCCAAGGAGTTTGGTTTTGTTTGGAAAGATATTTTGAATAGCTCTGACTCAGGCTCATGTTTTCAGATAGCTTTATTTTTTCCATAATAAAGTCAATCCCCTAAGAGTTCTTCCTAATATTAGATGCTAAAGATAGGGGATCATTCATTACATTCATTATTGCAATGCTGTTTAAGAAATGCATAGCAATTTTGAAGAATTCAGAAATGTAAGTGCATGATATTGTGAATATAGTGAGTTAAGCCAAGCTGGTTTCCTTATGCTTAAATGTTTAATTATGTCTTTCACCTAGATAGCTTAGAACCCTTATGTATAACCCATTATACATATCTTAATTTATATATAAAATAAAGTATTTTATATATAAAATATACATGGTATATTTTATTTATTCTAAAAATAATTTTATTGGGACCTTTTACTGATATTATAACAATCCATGATTCAACTGCATAATTGCTACCACCATCAGTTTCAAAACATTGTCTTTTTCCTTGAACTCTTTGATATCAGTTCCCTTTCATCCCCTTCCTCCACCATGCTGCCCACCCCAAAAAACCTTTATTATTATATTATGTATCATTATTTATTTATTGCTGTATCTTACACCTCAAATGTATCCATACACCTAAAATTCTGTTATTTGTCCCCCTTGAGTAGGGTTATGTAGTCATCATTTCTATCAGTTTCCCCTTCTCCTCATTCCCCTCCCCTTCTCTTTCCAACTCTCATGGAATCATTAGTCTCTGTGTTTTACAGAGTTCTCAAGAGAAACAAAACCAGGACACTAGTAATTCTCTTTATATATTTATATAGATAGAAGGATATACAAGATAAGAAACAAACTGTTAATTAATCTATAAAGCAGTATAAATGGCTCAGTGCAACTCACTTGCGTGAGACAGTAGTAGACTGGCAGTCCTTGGAGTCTTCAGGGCCGCTGGGTAGGCCTCTGTAGAGCAACTCAGACTATGAGGCCACAAGCAGCAAACAGCATCAGGTCACCAACTGTCAGACAGATGACAGAGTCCAATAGTCCACAGCTCAAGAAATGCATATTCCAGGAGTGTGTTAACGCAGGGTTTGAAGGGACCTCAACTCACAGCAACACAGTCCACCGATTAGGTGCCCCTCATGTAGTGTCACTTGGAAATCAAGGCACAAGATGAACAAGGCAGCCGGCTGGTCTGAAGATCCAAGAGCAGTGGGCAAGGGCAGGGTTCACCCTTCAATTGACCTTAAGTGTGTTCATTGATCATGTTGTCACAACAGACCTACCTATTTTCTTTAGCCATGTTGGCACAACAAGCTTACCTATCACAGCCCCATTACTATTTCTGAAGGATTTGTCTAGCTTGGATTTCATGGATTGAATGATCTTAATTATACAAGTGGACATATGCAGGTCTAACAAAATTAATGGGGTAAAACAAAGACCATAATAGTAAATGGAAGGACTATTAAAGAACTAGAGGACATTTATGTGTTTCATCAATGTTATACTGCACTATGGATATATCATTCCTTCTGTGTGACCCTTCTGTGAGGGACTATCCAATTACATTACAAGGTGGGTTTGGGGACTCCACTTTTTCTACTCTCCTTCACATCAATTTTATTGCTTGTTCTTGAACTTCTGATATTTATTTCTGTCAACACTTCAGATCACACAGGCTGGTGTTCTTCTTCCATGTTGGCTTTGTTGCTTTCCTGCTAGATGGCTGTGTGTGTTTTTTTTTTTAATTCAAGGCTTCAAGACCCAAGATGCTTTATCTTTTTGTAGTTGGGTACCATCAGGTTTCTTCACCACATTTGCTTATGTTTCCATTTTGTCTTCAGCATTCATTCAGGAAGATGAGTATTGTACTTTACCACATTGTTAGAATAAACTGTTCTTTTCCTGAGATATGATTTAAGTAGAGGCCCAAAGTCTATTTCCTCCCATGTTATATGCATATGCATATATACACACCGATATATATAATATGTATAGACATAGAAACCCATCTTGTATATTTATACATTTATATATCTACATTATATTTATACATATAATTTTTACTTTCTTTCCTTGTACCTCATTATCATGTTTACCCATGGTTCACATCTCAAAAATTCCTCTTGGATACCTTTTAACTGATCAAACATGACCAGGAATGCTATACTCTCCTCACCACCAATTTTAGATTCCTTGCTATTGCTCTGTCCAAGTTGTTATTGGCTCACTCCCCCCCTTCCTCTATAATGCATGTCTCCCTCCCCCCTACGGTCAGTTCCATTGCTGTCTCCTTGAGATTGCTTATCCTGACTACCTTATATAGATAGACACCAAAAGAAAAAGAAAAGAAGTGGGGCAGGGGAATGAAGAGACAGACCATACAAATAGTCCCAAGTCTAACTGGCCTGACCCAGAGTGGATGTGTATCTTTCTGTTAAGTAATTGAGGAGGTCCTGTTATAATCCATCAGTCCAATCCTCTTTTCTTTCAGGGATCCACATCCCAACACCCACTTACTTAACAGCACTTACACCCTCTTAGTTCTCAGCTGAGAGAAGTACCTTCTACAAGAACCCCAATTTCTCTTCCCAAAGTCAATGATGAAGTTTCCATCTAGTGTCCCACTCCCCTCCCTGTTACACCTTTAGAGTTTCAGGGTGGTCCCCTTATCCCCTTACCTCCACTTCAAAAGTGCCAAGGGCTGTCCCCCATGTCAAAAGTCTACACTGAGGCTTCCTCAGGGACTTCACTCCTTTGCGTCCATTGCTGGTTTTTTGCACTTCCCTCTCCACGTGGGCAGGTCAGACCACCTGCATTCTCTGAACTGTATCTTCAGTGCTGTCATCTGTAGCACTGTCACCCAGGGAGGGGACAACATGTCTCCCGGAGCTGAGTATGGGTCTGCAGCCCTCTCTGTGAACAAGCTGCAGCAAGCAGCAACATTACCCCCAAGGCTTTTTGCACTAGAATGAGGTCTACTCTCTTTATCCCTTTCCCATGGAGACATAATCAACAACTCCTTGTGAGGATCATTGCCCTGCTCTCCTATTGCCACCTTTTTTCTTCTCCCATCTCTCTGTGGGCCATAAATGTATATGAGAGGGGTAGCGGGAGGAGTGATGGTGGAAGATATGCTTTCAGCACCAATGCTAGGCATCTTTTTTCTTTTTCTTTTGATGACATATGCATCATTGGGTTTGGTCTGGCTTTTGAGAGAGTAGCTGGCCCTCGGCCTTGGAACTGTTCAATATGTACATTTTCCCCTATGCCCATTCTTGAGTTGTGTGAATTCATATCAGTGAATTCATGTGGTATTTGCCTTTTTGTGCTTGGCTAACTTCACTCAGTATAATATCCTCCAACTCTTTCCATGAGACAAGGTGGTTCATCTTTCCATCACTCTTTTTCATGGATGTGTAGTACTCCATTGTAAGTCTATATGAGAGGTTTTTAAACCATTTGTCTATTGATGGAAATTTAGACCTATTCAAATTATTTTTGACTGTGAACTATGCATCGAGGAGCATTGAGCACAGTTGTCTGATTGTGGCCTGTTTCTTATTTCTTCTGGATATATGCCCCATAGTGGATTTGCTGGGTCATAGGTAACTTGATTTGTATCTGTTTTAGATATTGCTAAATCTCTTTCCACAGTGACTGTGGATATGCACAAAACCACCAGCAGCGAATGAGAGTTCCCATCTCACTACACCTTCTCTAACGTTTGTTGCTTTCAGTTTTTGTTTTGTTTGTTTGTTTGTTTTTCAAATTAGGCTACCTTTGTGACATTAGGTGGTTTCTCATGGTTGCTTTGATTTGAATTTCCCAGATGGCTAATGATTGGGAACTTTTCTCATATGTTTCTTGCCCATCAGGTATCTTCTTTTGTGAAGCTTCTGTTCAAGTCTTTTGCCTACCTGCTTACTGGGTTATTTATTTATTTTTTTTAGGGGGAGGCATCACTGCCCTGGCGGGAGTAGGAGGCCCAGCCTTGCTCTTGGAGAGCTGCTGCTGGATTTGAACTGCCAACCCAGTGGGCTGCAGCCCTACACACCACCACTATGCCACCAGGGCTCAGTCCTATTTTTTTCTTCTTACAAGTTTGCAGGGTTCAGTAGATTTTGGTAATAAGACCTTTGTCTGGTAAGTTATTATTAAATATATTTTCCTAGTTGGTGGGTTCTCTGATTACTCTCTTGATGAAGTATTTAAATGCACACAAGTGTTTTATCTTTAGCATGTCCAACAGGTCTATTTTGTTTTCCTCTGGGTGTGTATCTTTATTATTACTGATAGCCCATACATTCCTTATGCTAAGGTTCTTAGCTTTGTCCCACTTTTTTCTTTGATCAT
This sequence comes from Nesogale talazaci, assembly GCA_004026705.1. Lineage (NCBI taxonomy): Eukaryota > Metazoa > Chordata > Mammalia > Afrosoricida > Tenrecidae > Nesogale > Nesogale talazaci. The sequence goes on from PVJH01009027.1 coordinate 76,813, forward strand.
GCTGATTGTGTGAGGTTTTACCTTGAATAGTGTGAACAACCTTGAATTTGTCCTTGTGTATTGGGTGATGTAAGGGTGGTGCTTTACTCTTCTGGGGGTTGATATTCAGTTTTTCCAGTACCACTTGTGCAAAACAGGGCATCTGCCTCCCATTTGATATTTTTGAGTCCTTAGCAAAGATAGCTGTATGTATTCTGTTGTTTTTATTTCTGAATTTTCTATTCACATCCATTGGTCTGAGTAGCTATCATTATACCAGTACCATGCTGTTTTAATAACTGTGGCTGCATAGTAAGTTTTAAAGTCAGGTAATACAAGCCTGCCCACTTTATTCTTCTTCTTTGCCAATTCTGGGCTTCTTCCCTTTCCACATGAAATTGGTAGTCAGTTTTTTTTCCCATTTTTTTTGAAAAATGATGCTGGTATTTGTTTCAGGATAGCATTGAACCTATATAGTGCCTTAGGTAGGATTGACTTCATTAGAATATTGAGACATGAGCATAGGGTTGTTTTCTATTTGTGAAGGTCTCTTTTGGTTTCTTGTAATAGTGTCCTGTAGTTTTCCTCACACAGATCGTTTTGCTTTGGGGAGGTAGGTATATCCCTAGATGTTTCAATTTATGCTTGGCTTCTTGATCTCATTTTCTGTAATCCCATCAATGGTACATAGCAATCTGATTGACTTCTGCTTGTTGATCTTGTATCCTGCCACTTCCCCATATTCCTTGATTGCTTCCAGCTCTTCTATTGTGGAATCTTTGGGGTTATCAATATAGAAAATCATATAATTTGTGAATAATGATCATTTCACATCTTCTTTCCCCAGACATATACTTTTGATACCCTTCTCTTGATTTATATTATTAGCTAGGACCTGAAGGATGATGCTGAATAAAAGTGGGGACAAAGCATATCCTTGTCTAGTTTCTTTTTCAGTGGGAATATTTTAGTCTTTCTTCCATAGATTATAATGCCTGCCGTTGGATTTTCATATGTATCATTCATTAAACTTTGGTAATTTCCTTCCAGCCCTATCTTCTTGGGTGTCTTAATTAGGAATGGGTATCAAATGCTTTTTTCTTTTTTACATTTATTGATATTATCATGCGGTTCTAGCCATTTTCCTTCACAACGTGGTGGACAATGTTGATGAATTTTCAGGTGCTGCACCATCTCTGAATTCCTGGTACTAAAAATATTTTACTTTGAAGTCATAGAAACTAAAATTTTAATTTATTTAAACTATCTACTATCTTTCTCATATTTCTCTCTCTAACGTCTATTTTCACCCTTTAAGCCTTTGGTTTAATTTTTTCTATTAATGAATGAATAAATATCTCCAGAATAAAAGAACCAAAATCAGAAATCATGCAAAAGGGTTTGCTAAGGGGTGTCTTAGTCTGGGTTAACTAGAGAAACCAATTCTTAGATGCTCATATGCATATAAGAAAGAGCTTTATAAAGTAGAGACATTGAGAATATTGAGAAATTTTGAGAAATTGAGAATATTGAGAAATTCCTCAATATTGAGGAATATTGAGAAAACATCTGAGCCAGGTCCAGATCAAGTTCATAAGTCTGATATTAGTCCATATATCTGATATCAATCTGTAAAGTCCCCTTCAGACACACAGCACATGCAATAACAGTGAATGCAGGAAGATCACAGGCCAGTGGTGGAAAGTCTTGCGGATCCAGTGGCAGTGGAAGTATCTGCACTGGCAGGGCTCTGTCTCTGTCAGCATAGATTCATCTGGCTTGTCAACAGGAATGTGTAGCAGAGAGAGGGTGTATCTGGCCTGTTGTGAGCTAATATCACTCAGGCCTCCAAATGAGATCATCAAGCTGGAACCTGATTGACAGGCTCAACTCCACCCCTTCCTCAAACTGACAGATTATGTGAGTGTCACTGAGTCCAAGTTGAGCTCTCTGTCCAGAGCAGACATCTCTGTATTTAGGATTATCACAGTCTTCCCTGGTGGCACAGTGGGCTATTTGTTGAGTTTCTAGTCAAGGGTTCCTCAGCATATACATAATCCTTATATGATGTCTATCTACTCTTTCTAAAACTGAAAAATGGTTAGGTTTAGGGCCCTCCCCACACAGGTAAAATATCGTGACAAAACAAAACAGAACAGCACCCCTTATTTCCAAGAAGGGATCACATCTGCAAGCACATAGACTTGGAATTCAGCACTTATTTTTCATGGGGCCAAAATTCAATAGGCAACAATAATCTTTGGGGGCTGGAGGATTATATGCTATACTGGGAAGGCAGACAAGAAGATTCATGTAAACAGTGAGATTCCAGGCAGAATGTTAAAGTGATGTGGGCACAGAGGGGACCGAAGCTAGTGTACAAAGGGAGCCCAAGTGGCAGAGTGGATTATTCATTGGACTGCTAGCGTCAAGGTCAGCAGCTCAGAACCACCAACCCCTCCACAGCAGAGAGATGAGTTTTTCTACTCCTCTAAAGAATTTGTCTTAGAAGCCCACAGAGGCAGTTAGTTCTACACTGCTTGGTCACTTGAGTCTCCACAAGTCAGAATTGACTTGATGGCAATGATTTGGTGAGGTGTTTGAACACCATTTTCAGTGTGGATTTACCTTGTTATCTGTACCCACCAGGATCACTTGCTCTGAATCATCACAGAGCCTCTGTAATACACAATGATATGTGTACATCAAAAATAAATACACATAAAAAACAAAAGCATAAGAATTAGTATATCTCCTCTTGTATTTTTTACAGTAAACAAAATGAAACAAACCAACTGCTTTTTAACAGTTTCATCTTTCCTGTCAAAATATAAGAGAATAAGAGTGAACTTGGTGTGACATTGAGCCCAATATTGGAAACAAGAAAAAGAATGTGTGAAATCAAAGCTATAGAACAGTGAGTGTTGGCTTAATCGTAGGAGTTAGTTGAGTTATAATGCAAATCTATGCTATAAAAAGTTTACATTTCACTTTTTACAGTATAAATATAAAACTTCTATTAATCATAGTGCATATGTTGAAGAAAATACCACTCTGTTCTATTTAGATTTTAGATGTTCTTAAGTTTACTGTGAGATATATTATGCTTGCAAAAATATTTATCCCATTTCTGAACACCTTTGGGGATAAATATTATTGTGTGTGAATTTTACGAGTATTTTAAAAACTAACAATGAAAATAATATTCTAGTACCAACAACAATGATTAGGAAATTAGAAATTTTCTATACTTAGAAATTTCTTGTCCCTTGTGGTCAGTAGTTACCTTCTCAACTATATACCGATAATATCATCCCAATTTTATGTTACCCTTTTATCTGCTTTTAATTCTATTTATAATTCTATAGAAGGGGACTTCAGTAAGTGTAAAAACCTCATTATCTTTTAATTCAAACTTCCATGCATTCTTGAGGCTCTCTTATGTATATCCCCAAGTAATATTGTATTTATTTTCAACTTTTTGAACTTTCCATAAGTTAAACCACTCTATATGTAATATCCTTTCCTTTTATCAGTGCTATGTTGCTGATTAATTGATTTAGTGGTTTTTGTTGCTATATTCTATTCTGTGTATGTAGCACCATTTACTTTACCATTGTTACAATTTAAGGTCCTTTTATTGGTACTTACAATTACAATTATTGTTGCAAGGGACATATTTCAAAGGTTTCTTTGCCTCCTTCACTATGTATATTTCTAAGCTATTGTAGGTCAATGGATTGTTTAATACGACTCTTCTTTAAATTCTTCTTCGGTGGGAGCCTTTGTACCTCCCACCAAAGGACTTTTTCCTGCTGGATCTCAGTAAGAGAAGGTGGGAGAAAATATTGTAGGAATGTATGATTCAGTTGGGAGTGACTGTTCATGGGGATAATTGTGATCACCAGCTTGCTAGGCATAATATATGAGCCATCTCAGAAGCAATAGGTAATATCTCACTTTGTGACAGTTAGATTTATTGCGCCCACTTGGCCAGTGGGATTAATGAGGTAAAAGTTTGTTGGGAGAGCAAAGGGATAAATGGGTCTGCAAGACACGCCCTGCTCTCTTGCTCTCTGGTGATCAGAGAATTCCAGAGCATGTGTACTGCTGCTGTAGATAGTTCTCTGCCTCAATATATGAGTTACACTACCTGTGGGCCAGGTCGACCAGGGCTAATGTTGATAGAGCTTAAGACACCTTTGAGAATAGCTTCACCATGTTGCTTGTGCATCATACATTGCTTGAGCTTGAGGCTGGTGTAGCCTGTCCCCTTGCATGCTGGAGATGATATCCCATCTGGGCCTATTACACTAAGCTACCAAGTTGCTGACTATTGGTGCCCCACCTGCGGCTTTCTGGCTGTGGGCAGACTTTGCTTCCTTGACCTTGGATCCAGCAGCCCACTAGAGTTGAAGGACATCCAGTATATTAACTGTTCCACAGAAGTAAATTCAGTTGAACCCTCTTTACTGCTGTGTGGACTGATTAGCTCTTATGCTGTTATATTCCTTCTCACTGTATAAACCTATCCACATATATACATATATATCTGTATATCTACTAATATATGTATGTGTGCATATGTGTGCGTGTGTTCATAAGTGTTCTGGTTTCATTTATCTAGAGAACCCTGCCTAGCATATACTTTCAGAAAGAGAGTTAGTGTGGATTGCTTTCCTTTCACACAGAGATCTCTGCATATTGAATCTCCTTGATCCAGGAAACAGCTTTGACAACACAGGAACAGCAAAGGAGCA